>OX465281.1:96197207-96492207 GCA_949987705.1 Thereva unica
TTCAAAACAAAATTCTTTTCTTTTTCATTCCAATGATGTTTGCGAGAAGTAAACAATTGAGAACGAAGAAATACTTGGACATCATCAGGTTTGTTTTTTAATAATTCACTAAGGTGTTCTTGAAAATTATAGTGATTTTCATCTCCTTTTACACGTTTTGGAAAACTGTGTAGTGGTCTCATTTCTGTTAGGTGCTCAACAGGATTATCAACGGTAATGGATAACCTTTTTCTTGGGGGAGAAGGAAATTGCTCCTGCGATATAGAATTAGTTTCAGCTTGAGGGGGTATTTCGAAATTTTTACTATAAGTTTTACCGCCAGATTTACAAACAAACAACTCATCTTCAGAAGAATCTTCAATAAATAAAGGTTCAGAAAAGACTCTTCGGGGTAATCCTCGCCGGGCAACAAATCGCCGGAACGCTGCTAAAAAGGCGGCTATGGTACAGTCACTTACTACCTCTAAATGTATGGCCTTGACACAGAAACACACGAAGACACATATGTATCCCTTGTAGGTGCGTGCATTGCGCCCTTTCCACGTACGAATACTCATGTGGCCCGTGTAATCAACACCAACATAGGTGAATGGTTTGCTGATGGTAACCCGTTCAGATGGGAGACTGGCCATTAGTTGTTTCTGTGTGCGACCGGCCTGTCGAAAACATTGTACACATTGGTGTACACATCGTTTAATCAGGTGCCGTGCTCTTATTACCCAATATTGTTGCCGTAAGGTTGCGAGCATGAGGGAAGGACCGCCATGTAGAGTGATAATGTGTGTGTGTTTGATGAGTAACTCTACAAAATGATTGGCAGAAGGGAGGATAATCGGATGACGCTGATTATAAGGTAAGGTGGATCTTGTGAGTCTACCCCCGACTCTAAGAATGCCGTCGGAGTCCAGAAATGGTTGCAAGGAGAAGATAATACTATTTGAGGCAACGGGCTTGCAATGGAATAACATGTCGCTCTCCATGGGGAAATGTGTTCGTTGCACCAAGTTTATCCAGAACTGGTTACTTGTAGAGAGTTCGTCTGGAGTGAGGAAGTTGGAAGGGTTTGGCTGACGCCTACATTTGGCAATAAAGCGGAAAACATAAGCGGTGACTCTTATCAGACGAGTTAGCGAAGAGAAGCTAAGCATCAAGGATGCGAAATCGGTACCCACCTTCAGGTGATAGATTTCACATCGGACCTCCCGCAATTCGGGATCTTTGTGTTGGGGTACCTCAGATAACTTGTGCACAGGCCAGGTTAAAGGGTCCTCTCGGAGCCAGGAGGGTCCTTGGAACCATAGCGTGTCGGATATGAATTTGTGGGCGGAGGTTCCTCGGCTAGCTTGGTCTGCTGGGTTCGTTTCGGTCGGGACGTAGCGCCATGGAATTGAGTCCGTATTTCGTAGGATTTCGGCTACACGATTGCGTACAAAGGTCTTAAACATTATTGGGGGCTTTTTTATCCAAGCTAGCACGATGGTTGAATCGCTCCACGCTACAGTCTTCTCCACTAGATTAGGGAAGCTGCGTTTGACAGTACGAAGTAATTTAGAGAGCAACACTGCTCCACATAACTCTAATCGGGGTAATGTAACTGGTTTCAAAGGGGCTACCTTTGTCTTTGCACAAAGAAGAAAGGTGTGGACCATTCCACAATTGGCAACTCTGGCGTAAACGACTGCTGCCATTGCACGCTCGGAAGCGTCGCAAAATCCGTGAAGTTGTATGGCAGAAGTTGGGGACATTTGCAACCAACGTGGTATGGAAAGGTTCTCAATCAAAGGAAGCGTTTCTGAATAATTATGCCAGACAGAGCTCAGCTCCTGAGGTATGGGCTCGTCCCAGGATACGCTAGATTGCCATAGCCTTTGCAACAAAATTTTAGCGGTAATGACTAATGGAGCGAGCCATCCCAAAGGATCGTAAAGTTTGGCGATCGCTGATAGGATCTTCCTTTTGGTATATGGTGGTAATGTGGGTTCGTATTTAATACGAAACTGGTAGGAGTCTGAGCTTGGGTTCCAATATATACCTAAGGCCTTGACCATGAACGGGTTCGGTACGGAAACAAGGGAGGGGTCTAGTAATCTACACTGCTCAGGAATATGGTGCAGCAATTTCGGGTCATTCGCCGTCCACTTTCGCAATTCGAATTTACCCTTTCGCAAGATATTAATTAGCTCTTCCTGTAGCTGAATGGCTTCCACAAGGTCGTCTGCCCCTGAATATACATCATCCACATATACATCTGTTAAAAGAACTTTTGCTGCCTTGGGATAATTCTGATTTTCATCGCGAGCTAACTGATGAATCGTGCCGATGGCAGTGAATGGTGCACTCGATGTACCAAAGGTGACAGTCAACAAGCAGTAGTCTTCGACGGGTAGCTCTCAACTCTTACGCCATAATAACCTTTGGTAATTAGCATCTTCCGGGAATACCTTGATCTGTCGGTACATTTTCTCGATGTCCCCGTTAAAAACAAATTTTTTATGACGCCACTCCAACAGAAGGGAGAATATATTGACTTGCAAGGTGGGACCAGTCAGCAGACGCTCATTTAACGAAAAACCGTTGGCGGTGCGACTCGATGCATCGAATACAATGCGAAGTTTCGTCGTTACACTCTCTTCCTTGATGACCCCGTGATGAGGTAAATAACAGTGGTCAGTTGACGGAGTATTGAGCTCTTCGGGAGTAAGCCTTCGCATATGTCCCAGAGAGAGGTACTCTTCCATACACGCGGAATATGCTTCGTACAGCTTGGGATTTCTGGACAGTCTATGTTCCAACTGTTCGAGGCGCTTAATTGCCATCGGGCGTGAGGCGCCGAATCTGAGTTCACGAGGCGGCAGAGGCCGGAACGGCAGGCGCACAATGTAACGCCCCTCTGGGTCACGCTGATGGGTGGTGGCGAAGATGTTTTCACATAACAGCTCGTCAGCGGATAGTTCTCTCTGTTCTGGTACCTCCTCTAATTCCCAGAATTGTTTTAATGTATCATTAACCGCACAACACGCGTGTAAACTGATCACAGTCTCCTCAGGCCTTGGAAGCTTAGGTCGGGGTTGATCGAGCTCACCGAAGATAACATAACCGAAACATGTTTTCTGCGCGACTGGAGTACCCACTGGCCCTTCTATTACCTCGCCTTCGATGGCCTTCGCATACACATCGACTCCGAGGAGGACATCAATGTGTCCAGGGTAGTGGAATGTGGGGTCTGCTAAATGCAGGTTCTTGATATGGGGCCAATGATCAAATTTCACTCGATCCGTAGGCATAAGCTTTGTCACGGAGAGTACGACCATGGCATCTGTCTGAATAATTTTTGAGTGATCAGTGGTGGAGGAAATCTTTAGATTAACGACCGATGTGACCTTGCCCGCTGGTATTTCTTGTATGGAGTAGATGGTGACGTCTATAGGAATTCGTTTCAACCTCAAGAGTTGCAATGCTGCATTCGAGATGAATGTAGAATGACTCCCGGGATCTACTAAGGCCCTTAGCCTTACCCAGCCACCACCCTGGGATTGCACTTTTATCATAGCCGTGCCAAGAAGGGTTTGTTTAGGTTTAAACAAAAAAAATGAATGTACGTCGGACGTAGAACTTGTGGGATCTAGTGGCGCAGCGCGAGGTGAGCTGACACTAGTAGGGGGTGGTGCAGCACGAGATGTGTTGGCACTGTGAAGATTCGGTTCTCGCTCGACGTGCAAGAGAGTGTTGTGTCTCTTCTGACATTTAAAACAAGATTGGGCACTAGGGCACGCGCTAACCATGTGACTTGTGGCCAGACAATTGTAGCATAGTCGCCTTTTGCTGACAGAGTCCGCCCTTTCTTGGGGGGTTAGTTGCGTCAGGGTTGAGGTTATGTGGAACATTCGAGTTTGTCTTTCGGTCTGGGTGCTTAACGCCTTGGGTTTTGAAAACGTTCGTAGAGGTTTTCCCGAAGCAACTGCTTCTAGGGCTCGAAAGCGACTATCGAGAAAAGAGAATAATCTTTCTGTTGTTGGATAACTGGTTGAGTGACCTAATGACTGTTCCCATAGGGTTCGGGTTTCGTGAGGCAATCTATTCGTTAGTACATAAACGATTATGGGGCCCCAATGATCCAAAATAAACCTCGTAGTGAGGCTAGACACTCGTTGCTGGTATCCAGCATTTTACGGATTTGATGGGGATTTTCGCTCTGTATGACAGGTTGCGACAAAAGAGTGCCAATCTCAGCATTGATCAACGCTCGATCATTTTGATACCTCTGCTTTATGAGATTCCAAGCTATATCGTAATTGGCATTGACTGTCGTTAAGTGTCGAATGAGGTGCAATGCATCTCCACTAAGACAAGATTTTAAATAATGTAACTTCTGAACGGGGGGAATGGTCTCGTTATTATGCACAAGTGAGCAGAAGAGGTCGTGGAAAGACACCCATTCTCGATAATCCCCGCTAAAGGTGGATAACCTTATCCGAGGTAACTTTATCGGGTTATATCGACTAACTGGGCCTGATGATGGTGTCTGGGGTCCATCATGGGACAATGGCGGGTCGTCCTCATCACTATCTGATAGATTGTGATCGGATCGAAGACTTGCAGTTGGAAACGGGTTGGGTTGGATGTTTCTTGCATCCTTCTGTGACCTGGGTACTACCTTGGGTTTATGTGAAGTTGAGGGTATGGGTGCGACGACGGAGGGATCGGGGCTAGACATGGAGCTTAGAAGGTCTAATAGAGTGCTGTGATATTCTGAATATAATTCTTCTGAGGCGCTGTACTCGTCCTGTATAAAATAGTCCGAAGTTTCTCTCTCCGCATCAGTGACACACATTTCAATTTGCTTATCATTGGAGGTATAATCTCCCCATAAACGCTCTATTTCATTGACCTTCCCTTGTATGTACCCATGGGTTAATCGCTGCTTTGGGGTCTTTTTATAATTAGACCACACCTTCTTTAACTGATTAATTACGCCCCTCTGGGCCTTTATTAGATCGACTACACTTTGTGCCATTTGGTAATAGATAGAGGGGAAGAAGATTGAACAACAAACACCTTGAATGAGGATTACCAAAGAGATTGCTTGGTAATTAGCGATGGCAGACAATTGTCTAGTACTGTACCTTGAATACGGTAAGTTCCTTAAGAATTTGTAATCTCGCAACAGTAATAGTGAACGGGGATAATCTTTAATATTCTTTAAACCCTACACAGTTATATATCATTAAAATGTTGCTTTAAAGTCTAAACAGTAAGAAATAGAAATTTCTTCAGATGATAATTGCACAACTAATTGGTTCCGCGTGTGACATTCAACATAAATCTTCAATTACTTTCATCAGAATAACTGAGAAAGTTTTATTCAGATAGTAAATACAAACAAATTCTAACAGGGTGAATTGAGTTAAAGTATGATATTCATCATAAAACTTCAATTATTATCATAACCCGACTAAATTACACATATTTTAGCGAGGGAAACCAAAATAAAACCACTAAATTGTCATCATATAACAACTCTAAGAATTAACAGAAAAACTATTTAGAATTCCTTCACATTAATATTCAACCCAAAATTCTTACAGAGTGAATTGAAAACACTAAATTTTCATCGTATAATAACTTTAAGAATTAATATAAAAACTATTTAGAATTTTCCACATTAATATTCAAACCAAAATTGTCCGCTAACTTTATTATTTAGGCAAAATTATCATCACTCAAAGCATTATTTTCTTCATATAATAAAAGCCGTAAAAATTTCTAACGCTGGATACTGGATATCCGTTAATATAAACAACAATGGGATAGAAATATTTTCGACAATTCCTTTGTCTTGATAAATAACTGTCGCGACACTCACCAGTCACTGTTACGGGTATAACATAATGTAATATGAATGCGCATATGTTTTTCAGCACACAAAATCATTTTATCTCAATTATATAATTAGAAATGAAAACTACTGTCAAATTATGACCGGAACACACCTTTCAAGAATGTGCAGTACTGGGGTACTGCTGCATTAATTAACTAATTGTAAGACCGATAAACTGTTAAATTCGGTTTCCGCGTATGACCGTTATAACTTTCGGATGAATGCTTTGCCGAATATTGTTTCAAGGAACATATGTATATCGTAAGAAAATGATTGAACACTGCAGGGTCCCACTACCAAACGCACGTAATTTTTTTTATAATTAACTCCAACACAACACCTTGTCAACACAAACCTTTTTATATATTTAATAATAAGATTTAGATTTTTTTTTCTTTTTATAAATGGGTGCAATTTTACATAATAATCACATACCTGGGTTCTCGGGGGAGGCCGGAAATCCGGCTCGAAGGACCAAATGTTTGGGGGGATCTACAGATCGGTGAGCCAGGTGTGTGATGATTGACTGCTTATAATCTTCCTTCAAATTGGTGGTTGAGCCAGGTGTTTGCTGATCACAACAATGGTATATTCCCTTTAAACTTGTGGTGCCACAATGGATTGTAAAAAAAAAGTGCTTCGTCTCTCTTGATTTTATTTGTATAATTTATTTACGTAGACTTCAATTTGATACTATTTAATACTCAGTTAATTTCAATGTGTAATGTTTAATATGATAAAGTTAGGTTGAATTGGGTGTGTTCTCCGCCGCTTCTTGGATCCAACTACGTTCTGGTCAAAAATTTATCCTCTCGGAGCTGGAATATCCGCTGCTATCACGATGATCTTGTGATGGTGGGGGTGGACGTTTATCACAGTGCTCCTTTTATTAAATTTGAGAATTTTGATAACTGCATACATGCCAACGGCAAACGGAGAATTTTGATGATCTCAAACAACCACAGAATTGCAATTCATTAGTGCGCATATGGGATTTGCCATAGAATCAGAACAAGAACAAATTAAGGGATCGGTTTGCTTTGGAACTGCTGTGGGAGTTAAAACTTTTTTTCCGGTTCTTATTACTATGTCCTTTTCATAGAAGTGCTCTTCGCAAAAACGAAGATTTTCTGTTGAACGAATATTAAACTGGAGATAAACATCACCAGAATGTTTTAACCAAACAGACTTTCTGTAGTCTTTTGGAATTGAAAAAAAACTTAAAGAACAATTTGAAGTGTATACATTCATGCAATTTTTATACGAACAAGATCGTGACATCTTGTCTTAAATAATATCAATAAAAAACTTAAACAAAATTGCTACAACAAATCCAGAAAGGGTTACAGAAAAAGAAATAATAACTCCAAAAATTTCTAAATTACAAAATAAAATCTTAAAATATGCTTTTAAATGAAAAAAAACTTATCTCATAAATATCGCTCCCAATATTTTTATATAATATATTTAATAATTTTTACACTTTTTAACACTGAGTTTTATTGTAAATTTCAAAAGAAACACACAGGTACTCGTTCGTAAACAATCTAAACAATAGCACAATAGCATTAATTACAATAGTGAATAGAAATGCACTTGACATATCTCCACATTCTACATCCCTGTTCTCCACTGGCATATGCCTGAGGACGAAAAGTGATTTTTTTCTCTTTTGCATCTTTTCCAAATTTTCATATACGCATACTCCAGTGCTTTATCATGACCTTTTCGCTTTCAAGGTCGCTTCTGAAATCTTCGAATATTTAAGTTTATTGCAGAAGCTTTATCGCCCTACCGAATTATCTTAGCAAATCTAAGAACCTTTATAAAAATTCGAAACTAGGAAACTTCAGCGCCACCATGCATGTTAATGGCACAACACTGTTTTTTCAAAGTGGCATATCTATTTCTTTATATAATCAATGACTAAACTAAAATTGGAACGAGCGATAAGTGGAGACAACTTCAAGCCTCTGGATGAAAAGAAAAGAACATACCACTAGGCTCGAGAAAAGGGACGAAGGTTCCAGAAGCTAGATAAATGTGGTGCTTGGATATAAAAGCGGCTTACAGGCGCTGAGAGTCAGTTTTGATTTGAAAGGCGATAAAAGTGTTTTAAAGTGAGAACAGTAAAAAATGGTGATTTAAAAGTGAACTATTAAGCGATAGATAGAATTTAATAGTGCGAGTTATTAAATTGAAAGTGATTATAGTGAACTGTAAGAATTGTGTTTGTAATTAAATTGTGTTTGGTTTGTAAATAAATTATTGTGTGGATAATTAAAAAGTGCATTCCTTAATTAATCCTACGAATCCGTTAAGCCGTAAAAAACGTAACAATTGGTGTCAGAAGTGGGATTAATTAAGAGATAAGTGAAATAAGTGAACTTGAATAATAATTGTGACTGGAATTTAAATTTTGTGCGTGAGAAATAAGGAGTTATTAATAAAATGGGTCGAAAGTTAGTGGATTTGCGCACTGTAGAGTTGAAAAGAGAATTAAGTAAACGCTCGTTGTCAACGGTGGGGGCTAAAAATGCCCTAACCGCCCTGCTTCGAAAAGCTATGGTGAACGAAGGTAAGAATCCTGAAACCTACATGTTTGAAGGCGAGGTAGAAGCGGAACCAGAAGAAACGACAGTGAGTATGGCAGAACTTTTTAAGACATTGATGGTGATGAAAGATGCGCAAGAACGTGCATCGGCAGAGATGAAGGAAGCGCAAGAACGTTCATCAGCAGAGGTGAAGGAGGCGATCACGGCGGAAGTGTTGGCCTTAAAAGATGAACAGAAATTGTTAGCAGTAGCTCATGAACGCTCGTTAGCAGAACTCAAAGAGTCTATGGAAGAACAGAGAAACCAGATGGAGCAGAAATTCGAACTAATGTCACTCTGTTGACAAAAAGCTGGATAACATAAAGGAGAATGTAAAGAATGATCTGGAAAATCTCGAATGTCCCATTAAAGTAAATGTAGAGAATGATCTGGAAAAGCTCGAAAATTCCATGAGGGAAAATGATGAAAAGTTGCAAATTGAGCTAGAATCGGTCAGAGCCGAGCTAGAAAGGGTAAAAATTCACCACCCAGCGACAGCATCACATGAAGTCATCGGAGCTAGGAAACTGCAGCCTCCAACTTTCGATGGGCAAAGCCCATGGCCTACTTATAAGCTTCAATTCGATGCAGCAGGAGCAGGCAATTTCCGGGCTGAGGAGGAAAAAGCAACGGCCTTAACGTTGTCACTAAGGGGCACAGCAGCAGAAATATTGTCAATACCAGCAGAACATCGCAACAGCTACGGGTTCTTAGTTCAAGCCCTGGAAATGCGTTACGGTGACCAGCACCTGCAAGAGGTTTATCGACTTCAACTTCGAAATAGACTTAAAAGCCAACTTTACAACAACTATGCGCCGATATCGAGAGGTTAGTGCATCTGGCTTATCCTAGTTTCGGCCAAGACTACATCAACGAAGTAGCAAGCGAGGCTTTTCTTAACTCTTTTGCCGACCGAGATCTACAACAAGCAGCCAGATTGGCCGGAAAGAAGAATACCGCTGAAGTTTTGGCATATGCTCTGGCATACGAGGCAGCGAAGCAAGCATCAAGGAGTGCAGTTCGCCTCAGAGAGATTTTTTTTTGTATGTGAAAGGCTAGAGTCACAGGAAACGCCCTTTATACTGTGTCGACAATCTATTTTCTTCATATAGAGTGCAATGTCGAACAGCAGCTCTAGTCGGGGAAGAAAGGAACTGTCACAACCTACCCGCGATATTTTTAGTACACCTACTTCCAACCATTACTGTCGCGACTTTGACATCGGGGCATCGAGGAGTGTTATGCCTCCTGAAACGAGTTGAATCTCATCAACAAACCGATGACATGCGCTTTTTGGTGGAGCGGGGAAGGGCTAAGGAAGGCTATGACAGGAGCGATCAGGAATGTAAAGAGGGAAGAAGGAAGAAGGAAAGTTATGTGGGTGGGAAAGTGGAAAAGGCGAAGGACCGTGGGGCTGGCCGGGATTCGAACCCGGGACCTCTGGGATAGTAGCCAGGCGCCTTACTCCCTAGGCTACCGAGGCCCCCACCGAGATCCACACAACAGAGAATATTTGCAACAGAATGAATGCAACGGAAGTACGCGGTCGACTCCGATGCTGGAACTGTAGTGAACCGGGTCATTTGCAAAGGAATTGCAGAAACTCCTAAATGCAACCTCCGGTAGCAAAAACTTCTGGTCCTTGGTAAGTTCCATCAAGAAGAATTTCACTACAACTTCAACCCCTTCCTTATTCACAATGAGAAGGTAATAACAGACAGCAAATCCAAGGCCAATTTATTAGCATCTCTGTTTGCTTCAAATTCTTCTCTACCCCAAAATGATACGCTACCCCCGGTCCTCGAGCACAGCGCTCATTTAATGGACAGGGTTTTCTTTAGGACTCGTGAGGTGTACAGGTGCCTCAAGGAGCTCGATGTCAACAAATCCACTGGACCCGATAATATACCCCCTATCGTCTTAAAACAATGTGCCTCACCTTTGGCTAAACCTCTGCGCAAATTATTTTCCCTGTCATATTTCTCCGGAGTTTATCCCGACTCTTGGAAACTTGCCCATGTTCAGCCCATACCGAAAAAGGGTGATTCCAGCCTTCCCTCCAATTAACGCCCAATAGCAATCACATCTATCCTCTCCAAAACCATGGAGACGATAATCAACAAAAAGCTTATGGGATATCTAGAATCCAACCGACTCATTAACGACAGACAGTATGGCTTCCGACAAAAAGATCCACTGGCGATCTTTTAGTCTGTCTTACAGAACACCTCAGCCGTAGTCTGCATGGATCCGGTGAATCTAGTCTGGTTGCTCTAGATATCTGCAAGGCCTTCGATAGAGTTTGGCACCCAGCCCTGTTAGCTAAACTCAAAGCTATTGGAGTCGACTCACTTCTACAGAAGTGGATCGAGAACTTCCTTTTCGTCCGTTCAATCAAAGTAGTATTGGATGGCGTCGAATCCGCATCCCACCCGATCTCTGCGGGGGTCCCCCAGGGGTCAATCTTATCACCGGCCCTATTTCTCATCTTTATAAATGACCTTGTTTCAATCCCCTCCAACCCACTTCTCAGCTTCGCTGACGACGGTACTCTACGGTACTCGTACAGCTTCGATATAAGACAGACTCATGCCAGATCCTGTCTTGAGGATCGCGAACTAATGTCCAAGTCGATTAATAACGACATTAAACTCATTCTAGAGTGGGGAAAGAAGAATCGTGTTGAATTCAACCCCGACAAAACCAAGTACTGTCTAATCTCCAAAAAGAAGTTCAACACCTCTTCACCCTTGAAAGTGGATAAAGTCCAACTAATGGCCGACCCATCCTTACACATCTTAGGCGTGACATTAGCCAAAGACTTGCGATGGAATGACCACATATTCCAAATTGCCAAACAAGCATCCCAGTGCCTGGGATTTCTTAAGAGGTGCAAGTTCCTCCTCCAGCCATCGGCCCGTGCTGTTATTTATAAATCCTACATTCGGCCTCTTCTCGAATATAACTCCCTAGTTTGGGGCGGCGCCTAGCAGGTTAGATAAGGTGCAAAAAAGGGCACTCAAGTTAATTGATGACGACACCGCCTGCTCCACCATCGACCCCTCGAGCCACCGTAGGAATGTAGCAGCACTGACAAAATTTTATCGCTACTATCATAGCGACTGTTCCTCCGAGTTAAAAGCTCTCCTGCCTCCACGGCAATCTTATACCCGCAACACCAGATTAGCCCACTCGTCTCATTCCCTTCACCTGCAACTACCCCTTTCACGCACTCAACAAGATATGAATTCGTTTGTTAATAGAACAACTCGACTGTGGAATAGCCTCTCGCAGTCAGTATTTCCGAACTCCTACAACATCCAAGAGTTTAAACGCAGGGTTCATCACCACCTTCTTCAATACCCCCCCCCGTACCTTTTAACCCTTAACCTATACCCCTCCACATCCCCCCGTACTAAGCTTACTGCTAGACATTGCACCATGACGTGACAAATGACATGACGGACGAGTAGTACAAAGGGTGACAACTGAGCTTAGCACTGCCACATAAAAAAAAGAAAGCGAAGGAGAGCAGAGTCTTGTTGTGAAAAATGCGGACATCGGCAGATAGGTGATCAGAGGGAGGCCGAAAACAATGACTCCGTGTCTCCCTGTAGACACCAGCAGGGAAACGAATAAAGACTAACTCCATGGGGCGGGAGTTGGTCGGGGAAATCGAAGCCCCCGGTGTCATCATCACCACTATCAAACAACTGCAGCGTAGTGGCAACAACCTGGTCATCGATGGAAAGATTGGAGCGGAAAAATGCACAATAACTGTAGACACTGGTGCTTCAAAATCTGTTATCCGCGCTGACATGATCGGCAATAAATGGCTGAAAGACGCACGCCAATACAAACTAAAAACTGCAATAGGAGAGCCAGTACGATTACACGGGGAAATTATGTTGGATGTGTTTCTCGCTGACATTGGATTTTCACATTCGTTTCTGGTAGCTGATATAACAGACGAGTGTATTCTCGGTCTGGACTTTGTGAAAGCACATAAAATTCTACTGGACATTGGAGAGGAAATACTGAGATATGACAGCAAGGAGATTCCAATGGCCACAGGATCCACTTGTTGTTCGCAGCTTAAAGTCGTCGTTCGTGAAGATACCGTGCTTCCTCCGGCACGGAGAACCGGCAGAACAGATTACATTAGTGGAGTGCGCTAACATCGAAACGGTTCCAAAACCAAAGCCAAAGGCCACGAAATTAATAAATGCAGTGCTCTCGACTAGTTGTCTTGACCAAAAACAGTATCTCCAGGCAAGAAAATTAGTAGAGGTGATATCTTCGCCATGAGAGATGATGACTTTGGGAAAACGGACATCGTTCAACACAGGATCGACACCAAAGATGCCCAGCCAATTAAACAACCGCCGAGAAGACTACCACTAGCCAAGCGGGAAGAGGCAGCCGAGGCCTTATAAAGCCCTTGGATGTCTCCCGTGATTTTAGTCAGGAAGAAAGATGGCAGTACAAGGTTTTGCATGGATTATCGGCGGTTAAATGACATCACTAAAAAGGACAGCTACCCATTACCTCGAATCGATGACACACTGGATACTCTCTCTGGAGCTCAATGGTTTTCTACCTTGGATCTTAAGAGCGGCTACTGGCAAGTCGAAATTCACCCCGAGGACCGAGAAAAAACAACCTTCTCCGTAGGAAACGGCCTGTGGCAGTTTACAGTTATGCCGTTTGGGCTGTGTAATGCTCCAGCTACATTCGAACGACTGATGGAATGCGTCTTGCGAGGACTGACGTGGAAGACTTGTCTGGTTTATTTGGACGATATCATCGTCGTTGGAAAAAGTTTCGAGGAACATCTGGGCAATCTACGAGAGGTTTTACAAAAGTTGAGGAGAACAGCCCAACTAAAACTCAGTCCTAAAAAGTGCGTACTGTTCAGAGACCAAGTCAACTATCTCGGACATGTGATTTCATCCAATGGAGTTCAAACAGATCCTGAGAAAATAACAGCGGTTAAGAATTGGCCCACACCGAAGGATAAAAATGAACTTCGAAGCTTTTTGGGACTTGCCACCTATTATAGACGTTTTGTCAGGATTTTTGCCGACATAGCTAGGGAATTACATAAACTGACAGAAAAAAAAATTTGTTGTCTGTAAAGAGGGTTTACGGACGATAGTTTAACGTGACAACGTCATGAGAAAACATTGATGAAATGATTGCATACTTTTATGAATAAAATTGAATCATTTATATTAAACTAGCAAAAACCCGCGTGCGTTGCAACGCCTTTCAATAAAATAAGATTATGAGGACACAGTCTACGATAGGAAAAAGCTATAGTGAAAAAAGAACAAATCTGGGAAAATTGATTTCGGGAGATGACCGCCAAGGACCAAATGATATATTGAGTATACTATATTGCCTATGGTGTTCTACTTATCATACTCTTTCATTTGATACCCATGTCGAAGGGGCTGTGAAGAAAATATTAATCCGCACTCTTGAGATGGCCGCTATGGACCAAACGATATATTCAGTATACTATATTGCATATGGTGTTCTACTTATCATACTCTCTCATTTGATACCCATCTCGAAGGGGTTGTGAAGAAAATGGTAATCCGCCCTCTTGAGATGGCCGCTATGGACCAAACGATATATTGAGTATACTATATTGCTTATATTGTTCTACTTATCATACTCTTTCATTTGATACCCATCTAGAAGGAGTTTTGAAGAAAATGGTAAACCGCCCTTTTGAGATGGCCGCCATGGACCAAATTATAAATTGAGTATACTATATTGCTTATGGTGTTCTACTTTTCATAGCCTTTCATTTGATACCTATGTCTCGGGTGTTGTGAAGAAAATGGCAATCCGCCCTCTTGAGATGGCCGCCATGAATCTAAAGACATAGTCTATGGCATTCTTCTTATAATGCCCTTTCATTTGATACCAAAGTCGAGGGGGTAGTGAAGAAAATGATCATCCTCCCTCTTGAGATGACCGCCATGCACCAAACGATATATTGAGTATACTATATTGCTTATGGTGTTCTACTTATCATGCCCTTTCATTTGAAATCCTTATCGAGCGGTGTGAAGATAATGGTAATCCAACCTCTGAAGATGGCCGCTATGGACCAAACGATATATATTGAGTATACTACAGTCCACGAAATTAATTTGAAGACACCTACTTTTCCAAACTTTGAAGTTCCGTTATGTAAAAACTAAGGATTTCTATGAGTTACCAAAAATATCAAAATTTAGGGATTTTTGTGTAGATTCGTTTTCGTTTCAAAAATATTCCGTTTTTTATATGGAATTTTAGAAGAAGAGCGGTAAATTTGAGCAAACTTCTAAAATTATGCCTTGGAAATGCGAAATTAATTTAAAGACACTCCTCTATTTCTCTATTTCATGAAAAAACGGGAAATTTTTGATACCAGGACCAATCTACACAAAATTCCCTAAATTTTGATATTCTTGGTAACTCATACAAATGCTTGGTTTTTACATAACGAACTTCAAAGTTGGGAAAAATAGGTGTCTTCAAATTAATTTCGTGCACTGTATATTGCTTATGTGCTCTACTTATCATACTCTCTCATTTGATACCCATCTCGAAGGGGTTGTGAAGAAAATGGTAATCCGCCCGGGACAATGAGTCATCATTTTTCGTGCATGCAGCCGGCGTTCATCGTTTTAATAGACGTTGTCACGTCAAAAGGAAAACCATTTATCTGGAGAGAAAAGTGCGAGGAAAGTTTCAACACACTAAAACGAGGACTTTGCCAAGCACCAATACTCACATACCCGAAGCCAGGCGAAAGATTCATTTTGGACACAGACGCGAGTAATGTCGGGATTGGTGCAGTGCTATCACAAAACTTCGAAGGACAGGAAAAGGTCATAGCTTACTACAGTAGAGCGCTGTCAAAATCGGAGCGGAATTACTGTGTCACAAGAAGGGAACTATTGGCAATCGTGGACTCAACTTAACACTTCTACAAGTATCTCTATGGGCAAAACTTCATCCTTCGAACGGATCATGCAGCATTAAAATGGCTGATGCAATTCAAAAATTCTGAAGGACAAGTGGCAAGATGGATCGAGAGACTTCAATCCTACGACTTCAATATAGGCCACAGAAATGGAAGGAACCATGGAAATGCAGATGCACTCTCACGGCGACCATGCGTACCAGACTGCAAATATTGTGGACGTATCGAGGAAAAGTGTCAAAGGACGACAGTCGAGCCAACGACAGGATGGGATGACCAGGGACTCCGAGACGCCCAACGCGACGACCCGGATATTTCTTCAATTCTGACATGGAAGGAATACGAGGAAAAGCCTGAATGGAAGGACATTGCAGAAAGGAGCGAGACCCTGAAGAGCTATTGGGCCCAATGGGATTCGTTGTACATTGAGCGAGGAGTATTAAAGCGCAAATGGGAAACCGCTGACGGTACCTCTCATCGAATGCAGGTATTAGTCCCTCGCGTTAGAATAAGAGATATTCTCGAGGAGTGTCATAACGGCGCATCAGGAGGACATCTGGGAGTCAATAAAACTTTGGCAAAAATAAGAGATAGATTCTATTGGCTTCACATGCGAGACGATGTTGCAGACTGGTGCCGTAAATGCACAACTTGTGCCAACAGCAAGGGCCCTCGGATAAGAACAAAAGGAGAAATGCAGCAATACAACGTGGGAGCCCCATTTGAAAGAATCGCAATCGATGTGGCGGGACCTTTTCCGGTGTCAGACCGAGGAAATCGTTACATTTTGGTGGTCATGGATTACTTCAGTAAGTGGCCCGAAGTATATGCCATTCCAAATCAGGAAGTAATTACTGTTGCAGAGGAATTAGTGAACAATTGGATCTGCAGATTTGGTGTTCCTCATGAGCTTCACTCCGATCAAGGGAGAAACTTTGAATCTCAAGTTTTTCAAGAAGTATGTAAGATTCTTGGGGTGAAGAGGACCAGGACGACGCCCCTTCATCCCCAGTCCGATGGAATGGTAGAGCGATTCAACAGGACAATGCTAGAACACCTAAGGAAAGTTGTTAGTGAGCACCAGCGTGACTGGGAAAGTTACATCCCTATATTTCTAATGGCATATCGGACAGCGGTTCATAATTCCACAGGACAAACCCCTTGTAGTGTGATTTTTGGAAGACAAATCCGGCTGCCAAGCGACTTGAAATTTGGGACACCTGTTGAAAGCAACGAGTCTACTGGCGGTTATACAGGTGAACTTCGTGATCGACTCGCAGATATCCACCAGCTTGCAAGGAAGAATCTTAAGATAGCCAGTGACAGGATGAAAACTAGGTACAACCTCCGAGCAAACTGTAGCGGATACCAGGAAGGTGACCTCGTTTGGCCGTTCAACCCTCGACGACGCAAAGGCAAGTCTCCGAAACTTCAGCGCCAGTGGGAGGGGCCCTATAAAATCCTAACACGGATTAACGATGTTGTCTACAGGATTCAACAAGGACCCAAAGCCAAGAAGAAGATTGTGCACATAGACAGGCTGTGCCCATATCATCAGCCGGATCCAGGATGGACAACTGTTCGGGACGAACAGTCCTAAGAAGGGGGCAATGGTAGCCTAGGGAGTAAGGCGTCTGGCTACTATCCCAGAGGTCCCGGGTTCGAATCTCGGCCAGCCCCACGGTCCTTCGCCTTTTCCACTTTCCCACCTACATAACTTTCCTTCTTTCTTCTTCCCTCTTTACATTCCTGATTCCTTCTATCATAGCCTTCCTTAGCCCTCCCCCGCTTCACCAAAGCGCATGTCATCGGTTGGTTGATGAGATTCAACTCGTTTCAGGAGGCATAACACTCCAGCGAGTTGTTTCTCGATGCCCCGATGGCAAAGTCGCCAGTAATGGTTGGGAGTAGGTGGACTGCAAAATATCGCTGGTAGGTTGTGACAGTTCCTTTCTTCTGCTGTTCGACATTGCACTCTATACGAATAAAATAGATTGTCGACAGTATAAAGGGCCTTTCCTGTGACTCTAGTCTTTCACATTAAAAAAAAAAAAATGTGATGATTTATGCGCCATCTGTTTGTCAAAAAGCATAATCAACGATTGTCGGTAACAACTCTGGTTGATGTCTGAACTAATGACTTATGTACTAAACTAAAATTGGAACGCGCGATAAGTGGAGACAACTTCAAGCTTCTGGATGAAAAGAAAAGAACATACCACTAGGCTCGAGAAAAGGGACGAAGGTTCCAGAAGCTAGATAAAGGTGGAGCTTGGATATAAAAGCGGCTTACCGGCGCTGAGAGAGTCAGTTTTAATTTGAAAGGCGATAAAAGTGTTTTAAAGTGAGAACAGTAAAAAGTGGTGATTTAAAAGTGAACTATAAAGCGATAGATAGAATTTAATAGTGCGAGTTAGTAAATTGAAAGTAATTATAGTGAACTGTAAGAATTGTGTTTGTAATTAAATTGTGTTTGGTTTGTAATAAATAAATTATTGTGTGAATAATTAAAAAGTGCATTCCTTAATTAATCCTACGAATCCGTTAAGCCGTAAAAAAACGTAACAATATAATAATTTCTTACCCTGCTTACCTAGAAATTTGCTGATGTTATGAAATTCATTTTCCCACGATTTAATAATTTAGATGCAACTTGTTTTGGTTAAATGCAACTTGAGATTTTTCTCTTTAATTCAAATGCAAAGGAGGCAAATTCTCCGACGTAGAAATATTTTAATGTCGACAAAAATGTTTGTCGTGGGAAAATGAATTACATGATTATGATTATGTATTTCTTATTTTTATCATATTTATCTTTTAATTCTTGCTAAAAACTATCTTTATTAGTGTTAGTAACTAATGCATATTTAACTCGCGTTTCAACAATTTTGCACCGAGTATTGTGTAAGGATATGTATAAACGTTGCCTCAAGGCCTCAAAGTCACCGTTTCTTTTTAAAATAAAAAGTAAATATCCAAAATACTTAATTGAAACATTCCTTGTAAATATTTCCTATAAAGAAATGCACATACAAGTTTCGATAGTAAAAGAAAACTAGTTGGGATGTGGGTTCGACCCTTTCGGTCCACACGATCAACTTCCCAGTATGATGGATGTTGAATATTATGATTGGATATTTTAATAATAAATGAACAATAGGCAATATAGAATATATGCATAATACTGAGAATTTGTCACAATTGTTTATCAATATTTTCGCTAAAATGTCAAACTTAATGTGCGCACTTACAAGATTAAAATGACGAAAATGTATATAAAATTAATGTATTAATGTTTTTCGGCACCTCAATGAAGTCGATATAGTTTTTAGGTCGCGCGGTATCGTGCAGGTACAAAAATCACTTAAGTCAGTTAAACCAAAAACCCGCTGGACCGAATATTATAAAAATCTTTTCAGATTATATTGTCGCTAATACGTTTCGGGCATCGGGCATCAATTTTTTAGAAATACTCGTACATTAGTTTTGCAAAATGCACTAAAATTGATTTTCGTGACCTTTGACCCTCCATAACTCGAGTAGCTGGCCAGTTAGCTTTATGGACTTTTGGGAAATTATTTGTGACACCAAAATAAAGGGAATTCTGCTGGAAAATCTCCAGTTGCATTTTTTTAGAGGTTTGTGTACATACGTATAAATTGCAGAATGCAGAATAGTAGCATTACAATTTTCCGTTGCGTATGGTTCTTGTCGGGCCTGCCCGATGTCAACTCGATGTCTGAGGATACAACCATTGAACTTGAGGTGGACGATGATGACGCCAACCCCATTTCGTTATTTTAATCGGGGATAGGTGTTGATGAAGATGACAGCATGAAAGAAGTGAAGATAGAAGAGATAGAGAGATAATCAACAAAATTTTTTTATGCTTGGTAACCTTTGGACTAGGTCTACTGGGGATACCATGTAAAAACGCTGCTTGCATTATAGTTCAAAGGTGGTGTGGAAAAGAATGCAGTGCGATGCCCGAGTTTTCCCAAACCCATATCTCAAAAACCATTGGTTCTACGTAAATTTCGTGTAGGACATTTTTATGCAGATTCATCTCACGAACAATCTTTACTTAGCCAAAAATTGCGTAAAACCGATAATTTACGAGATATTGGAGAAAAGGAGATTTCAGGGACCTTTGACCCCCCATAACTCGAGTAGCCGGTCAGTTGGCTTTATGGACTTTTGGGAAATTATTTGTGACCCCAAAATAAAGAGAATCCCGCTGATAAATCTCCAGTTGCATTTTTTCAGAGGTTCATGTATAAAGTGACTGGGCTATAAATTATTAATTATAGTATAATTAACGAAACAAAAATATAAAATAAACTAGTTGGGATGTGGGTTCGACCCTTTCGGTCCACACGATCAACTTCCCAGTATGATGGATGTTGAATATTATGATTGGATATTTTAATAATAAATGAACAGTAGGCAATATAGAATATATGCATAATACTGAGAATTTGTCACAATTGTTTATCAATATCTTCGCTAAAATGTCAAACTAAATGTGCGCACTTACAAGATTAGGAAGACGAAAATGTATATAAAATTAATGTATTAATGTTTTTCGGCACCTCAATGAAGTCGATATAGTTTTTAGGTCGCGCGGTATCGTGCAGGTACAAAAATCACTTAAGTCAGTTAAACCAAAAACCCGCTGGACCGAATATTATAAAAATCTTTTCAGATTATATTGTCGCTAATACGCTTCTAACGGCACCTCAAGTAAGTCAATATCTTTCGTGGTTCGGGCGATATCGTGCAGGTACAAAAATCACTTACGCCGCTTAAGCAAAAAACGGCTGGACCGAATTTCATGAAAATCTTTTCAGATCATATTTTGGTTAATACTCTTCGAACGGCACGTCAACTAAGTCGATATCTTTTATAGTTCGCGCGATATCGTGCAGTTACAAAAATCACTTAAGTCATTTAAACCAAAAAACCGCTGGACCGAATATTATAAAAATCTTTTCAGATAATATTGTCGCTAACACGCTTCGAACGGCACCTCAAGTAAGTCAATATCTGTCGTGGTTCGGGCGATATCGTGCAGGTACAAAAATCACTTACGTCGCTTAAACAAAAAAACGGCTGGACCGAATTTCATGAAATTCTTTTCAGATCATATTTCGGTTAATACGCTTCGAACAACACCTCAACGAAGTCGATATCAGTTTTGGTTCGCGCGATATCGTGCAGGAAAAAATGACCACATCCGTACGCACATACACACACACACACACATACTTCCTCCCAATTTTTTGCTTAAAATGCTCCTGGGACCTTGAAAGATGAAAATACGTTGAAATTTTCGATTTCAATTTTCGGACCGATTACAATAACTTCCTATACTGGGAAGTTAATAAAAAACTTAACAAAAAATAAATTCATAAATTCAAATAATTATCAAAATTACGAGTATTTTTCATTTAAAGAAATATTTCTTAAAATATTTGGTTTTGTTAATAGATAATTATAAAATTGCGAACATGAGTATTCTTTAAAATTAAACTTGCATGAAATAATACTTTTAATAGTTTCTACGGACAACCTGTTTCTCTCATCAATCCATTGGCTTACTATTAAGGAAAAAATTCTTTCCACGTTTGCATTGTTTAAGGGAATTTTAAAAAATAGTTGCACAATGGCCAAAAAGAGGACAAGAACCATTATTTTGAAAAAAGATACCGGACACATTTTTTTGCTTCAAAAGAGGACATATCCTCTTAAAAGAGGACGTCTGGTCACACTAACTGGACATACGGTTTTAACAGCTTTGGTTTTATCAGTTGAAGCGTGCAAAAAGGATTTTATATTGGAGACAATTACAAAATTAACGTAAGAAAGATGTATTGTTCATTTCTTCTTTAATTTTTTCATTGTTGTTTACATCGTTTGGCATTTTAAGAAAGTCTCAAGTGTTTATAGCGTAACTTCCCGGCATAGCCACATGTTTGGCCACGCCAAAAAGCTGATCCACTTGCTCAGGCTGCGCCGAAAATTCTTGTCGTATATGGCGCTTTCAGCATGTCAGTCAACTCCAAAGTGTCCGCGGCATAAGCCTGGCCAGTGACCAAACCACAAGAAAAATCTGAAATAATTCAATTCAAGTCTGGGCGACAACGTAGCTAACATGCCAGAAAATCTATGCAGTAAGGCAGAGTGTATTTTTAACTGTTGCACACACAGCCCCGAGTTTCTTCGTCTCTTGTACCCTGTCCACCCTATTTCCCATCGTTATTCGAAAGTTCTGACGATTTTTGAATGTGTAGAGCGTTACGCGTTACACGAATGAAATTGATTCGGGGCTGTCCATAAATTACGTAATCATCTGTGGGGGGGGGGGGGGTATGCTGATTTCTTACATTTTATTACGGTAGGAGCGATGGGGGGTAAACGTTACAAATTACGTAATCAATTGAAATTAATTTTTTTTCAAACATGCATTTTTAAATTTTTATCTCCTTACGTTGGCACTGCAGAAATTGAAATCGCAAAAGTAGGATTCTGAATTATCGACAAATGTAGTCAATTTTACGCGTCTCGTAGTCAAGGAGACTGTTTGATCGCAACAATGTCAAAGATAAGCGATTTATTCAAACTTTTCTTCGAAGCTCACGTTCGAGCTGACCCTGTGGGTGCTAAAGAGATTATCTGAGAGAAAGCAATCGCTGAGTGAAACGAAGCAAATCAGCTTTACCCAAAAGAAAGCGATTTTTTTGGTCACCTCCAAAAACTCATCGACAATTTGAATCTGAAAGACACTCAGTGGAAAGCAAAAAACGAAGATGAGTGGCAGTGGAGGGTGGAAGATGAGCTTACAGGAGCGCAGGATGTGGAATGGCTTCCAGAAGACAGAATAACCTGTCGTGTTTCTCATCCAGACCAGTACGAGTGGACCGAGATTTAGTCGCTGTTCAATCTTATCAAATTAATATAAAATCTTACTAATATTATAAACGTGAATGTTTGTATGTATGTTTGTTACTCTTTCACGCAAAAACTACTGAATGGATTTTAATGAAACTTTACAATAATATAGCTCATACTTCAGAATAACATATAGGCTATAATTTATAAAAAAATTCAACATGGCCGCCGAAAACTCAAAATGGCCACGCAAATTGTGTTCCGATTTCAATGAAAGTTGGTATATAGAGGTTTTTAAGGTCGCTAATAACGAATTTGTGGTCAAAACTTATAAATTCAAAATGGCCGTGCCAATATGGCCGACGAATTTGCCAATTGTGTTCCGATTCCAATGAAAATCGAAATCTGGCGGATTTTAAGGTTGCAAATAACGAATTTATGATCAAAACTTATAAATTCAAAATGGCGGACGAATTTTTCCAATTGTATTCCGATTCCAATGAAAGTGAATATCTAGGGGTTTCTAAGGTTGCAAATAACGAATTTATGATCAAAACTTATAAATTCAAAATGGCCGCGCCAAAATGGCCGACGAATTTTTCCAATTGTATTCCGATTGCAATGAAAATCGGTATCTGGGGGCTTTTAGGGCAAACAACGAATTTATGATCAAAGCTTATAAATTCAAAATTGCGGGTCCAATATGACGCACGAAAACTTCCCAAGCCACATTCTGAAATGTAGTAAATTTCTAAAATTCCCTCTAACCAGTATAGAAACAGTAAAAACGGTAGAAAGAGTCGAAGTTTGCAAATTTGTGCGCCCCTACATTGTCATCACGAGGTTAAACGATGTCATCTATCGCTTCCAAAAAGTTCGATCGGAAAAAACGGGACCTGGAGGAAGCTGTGTTCGGGACGAATACTGAGTAAGAAGGGAGCAGTGTAACGGCTAACCGAAAAGAGAAAGTTAAAATTCCAATTCACCGAGAAGTTACATGTTTAGATGCATCTACTTGAATACATAACGCTGTTCTTATTGAATCACCGATAAGATTGGGAAGAGGGAATTTTTTTCCAGATTTATTGTTTTTTTTTCCTACCGCGTACAACGCACACATAATTTTTTTTTTATTTAAAAGCCTTGCAACGCACACAGGTTTTTTGCTATAGGCTATCTTACTAATATTATAAACGCGAATGTTTGTATGTATGTTTGTTACTCTTTCAAGCAAAATAGAATAGATTTTAAAGAAACTTTACAATAATATAGCTCATGCTTCAGAATAACATATAGGCTATCTCGAAACCTTCGGGTAGCTGTAGTGTACTGATATAGAAAAATCCGAAACTTTTGTATGGGAGGTATTCTTCAAATTTCTGCTAAAGAAGTCAGATCCATTTTGTTTTGGTTTTTCCGAAAAAAAATACGATTTCCAAAGTTTCAGATCGATCAGAGTTTTTTTACGGATAGTTGCCGTACAATTTTGTTGGAAAAATCAGATTTATCGCGAAGGACGCGGTTCTCTGAACTTGGATTGAAGTAACTTCGGCTGCATGTGCCTGATTTTAGCAATATATGGCTTAAATGAAAGGTCTCGAAACCACAAAGACGACAAATTCAATAATCAGATGTTCGTCGCTTTTTCTTTTTGAGCTATGGTACCTGGAAATTTGCATAGATTTCAAGGTGCTTGATTTTTCAACATACAATAATTTTGCATGGGACATATTTTTTTTCATATTTCTTACGGAAAAATTACTCTTTATCATGCCGTTAAATGTTTGAAAAGTTCGCCCAATGTTGCCAAACGTTGCTTATTGAACGTATTAACTGTCTCCATTCATAGTGTGAAGTGTGACATCATCGGGAATTGCATCAACGCTACTTGATGGTGGATGTTTAGTGTATTGAGCACCCAAGTTCCTATTGAATTTGAACCAGAGAGAAACACCTACATGTAACATCAGTAAAAACTCCCGTATTGCCACATCCGTGCAAAATTATTATTTTGGAGCGAATGCACCATGGCCTATAAAAAATAGGTCGAAGCGCATGACAGGGCTTTTCAAGATTTCCGAGGAAAACCTAATCCATGGTAGGCGCTCTGACACTACTTGCTCAACTTTGCCTGGTATACTTCGATCAAAGCCTGCAAATGAGCTAAACGGATGCATGATTGAAAGCATCACATCTATGGAACAGTATTGAAAAAACCAACTTTTGGTCGTTTTAAATAGCGAAATTTCAATCGATAGCATCGATATTATTCGGAATCAAAAATACGAAAATGGCTCCTACTGTATATTAAAATTCTTATCACCTCAACTGCAAAATAAACGGAAGCTATAGCGCGTACCAAAAGAATTGGAAATATAAACACAGGCGGCGAACTGACAATTTCACACCCATTAAAATTTCGTGTATGGATAAAGTTCAAGCGGACGTGCATTGTAATTTCTTCTTCGAAATTCATTTACGGGCAAAAACACTCCCTCATAGCATCTGACCACGACAAGAGTGGCAGTGAGACCGCTGAATTGTGATTAGGGATAAAAATGAGCAAGTGATTTGGGTTTTTAAACGAACGGAGGTACACTTTTCTTTACGAATGTACTTGCATCCCGGGATTTGAGACTCTCAGTGCCCATCGATTTTGAGTTTCCCAATTGTTTTGGCGCACGCCATACTATTGGCTTATTTGTGCAGCGAGGCGCACCGGGTTCCAGCTAGTATAAATTTTATTAGCGGTTGTGAATTATCAGATTTCAACCCTTAACCACCTACCACCGGTCTCAGAGACCGCAACGTATTTTCGAACTAAAATTTTTCGATGTGTGCGTGTCGTGGGGCAGAGTCATAGCCTTCTATATATACAAGCCATGCAAACGCTTTTGCATGTAGTAGTACTTTGACCGGGTCTCTTAAACGTCAAAGTTTGTTCGGTAGTGAAATACGTGTCGCCGCGCATAAAAATTTGTTAAATTTGCAGTTAAATAAGCATTAAATATATATTAAAGTTAATAAAATCGCGCGTGAATTAGTGCCCGATTTTATACACTATTTAATACTTATAATTTACAATTTTATTATATAAAAAATAAAGCAAAGTTTAAAAAAAAGTGTTGAAATTGTAAAGTATAAGTATTAAATAATTCATTAAAGTGGATAAAATCGCGTGTGGATAACCAGTGATTAGTTATTTAGTGATCTGAGGGAAGTGAGTGATTAAGGGTATTTTAAGAGTGTTGATTGATAAGGTGACCATTATTGTTTACATTCGCGGTGGTTTTTTGAGTTAATTTAGCGAAAAAATGTTGAATTTGTGTCGTAATGAATTAAAAATGAATTTAAAGTGGTTTAAAATTATCATGTAATAGCTATTAAAATATACATAAGTGCACAATTAAAAGTGAATTTCAAGTGATTTGAAATTATTATGGAATAGCTATTAAAAACATAAGTATAAACAATATGAATAGCAATTTTTGGCTTTTCCCTACACATTTTTCTGCACTTATATAAAAAGGATAAGTAAAAAGAATAAAAAAGTCAAATAGATTTTAATTAAGTAATTTATTGAAAACTTGAACATTCGCTCCCTGGCAACCTGGAACCTGTAATGACAGAAAGAAAGCACCGCATGAGCCATGAATTAGAAAAAAATAGCTAAGTAAGGATTTTTATCTAACGTCTATAACTACTCGGCAGCTCCTGCTCAACACAGCAGCGGCACCACGAAACCTTGCCCACACACCTACTGGGGAACCGGCGTAAGCTTCGTACCCACGGCTGAGTGTTGAGATGGAACATCGAATGGACCCGGCGGCTTCTCTCACGCACACTTCGGCCTATGTGCAACCGACGGCGGCCTCACACCCTTTAGTCCTTCGGGGGAGTCTGGCCGAAAAGCGAGTTCACACACAAGCGCGAAGTGGGACACTAACACATCGCCACACACAATTCGATGCCGAGTCGCAACTTTATAACCAAAGAAATAACCATTAACTACAGATTATGTAACATCGTTTTAGCCAAGCAGACACATAGAAAACTTAAAAGCATTGCCTTCGATGTGCCTGCTTTCCGGCTAAAGTAACTAATTTTCTAAAAAAAACCAAAGGCTCCGTGAAATACTCACTCTATACCGACTTGACTTGTTGGACGTTCCCTCACAGACTGCTCGGTCTGATTTTCTGTCATATGCACTACTTCTAACTACTATGCCTTGCTACTTTGATTGCTACTTTGCCATATATATATTTTTGGATTGCTTACCCAATTTCCTTACACTTATGTATTTAAAAATTATTCTATGACACTCTTTAATCACTTTAAATTCATTTTTAAATCATTACGACACAAATTAAACATTTTTTCGCTAAATTAACTCAAAAAACCACCACGAATGTAAACAAAAATAACCACCTTATCATTTATCACTCTTAAAAACTTAATCATTAAGCACTTAATCATTCACTTTTTTTAATTTTTTCTATTAAAACACTGGAGCACTAATTCACGCGCGATTTTATTAACTTTAATATATATTTAATACTTATTTAACTGCAAATTTAACAAATTTTTATGCGAGGCGACACGTATTTCACTACCGAACAAACTTTGACGTTTAGACAGACCCGGTCAAAGTACTACTACACACTCAAGCAGCTCAAAAGTTGTGCATGGCTTGTATCAAGACCCTCTCAAATACAGGCCTTGCGGTAAATTTTTACATATGTGTGAGGTAGTCTGAAAGTTCGCCGAAGAACTGTCAAATTCATATGAAAAGTGCGGGAATCGGAGCAGTTTTTATCGTTCGTAAAAGATACTAATAGATATTTTCGGTTAAATATAATAATTTAAAGGTGACATAGAAAAGATAAACAGTGGTTAGTTGTTAAACTAAAGTTAAATAGTGAAAGTGTTAAGAAAATTCCTGATTTACGTGAAAATTTGATATTATTGTGCAGTGAAAATGTTTTTAAAATAATATTTCTAATAAGAATATTCTTATTTTAAAATTATATAGGGAAGTGATTAAAGGGTTTAAATTGTGCGTTTACGGTAAAACGTCTTTACCATAAGTCAGAATTTCTTATTACAGAATGTAATCAAATATTTTGAGATTATGGTGAAGGCGCCAAATTGATTAAAATGGAATTTCGTCGGGTTCCATGTACGGTATATATATCTACTAAAAATTTAATTTAATAAAAATGTAATAATTAATTGCCTCGTGAATAATTGATTTAAATATGGAAAGTGGAAATTATTAATCAATTTTTATTTAAAATCATTTAAAAAACAATATTAACAAGTTAATACTATTTTAATAGAAAACTATTGGAATTGGTAAAATGAAATAAGAGGTTGTTAATTATATTTATATTTGCATGTTCATTTTTTTATTTATGTAGACACGTAAAAGGAATGATTTATTTCTTTTTTGTTGTTCATTTAATTTTATTGCTTTTTTATATATATGGATATGTATATATTGCATGTTGTATATATTTATTAGAATTTTATTTTGTTAATTTTTATTGTCATTATTCCACTTACGTGAAACATTTTTTAAATAAGTCTAGTAAATGCTAACAATAATGTACATAGCTCCTAAAAATTTCATATACATAACATTTTTCATCACTTTCATTCTATTCAAATTTCAAAATATATTTACACCTTTTTTGATGAATTTTTTGCTATTTATTATGCATTTCTAAATTATTTAATAAATTAATCGATTACTGATTTTTTTAATAAATAAATTCAGAATTACTTATTCATCTAAAAAGGAGAAATCTTTAAAAAAAGTTATTGTTATGGATGTTATTCCATACATAATGTCAAAAATCCCACCACTTGCCTACTTTGCTCAACAAAATTTCCGACTAAGTTTGCGCTTAGTTGTGTTAGTGCCAAGATTTACAGCAAGGCCTGTAGTTGAGAGGGTCTTGCTTGTATATATAGAAGGCTATGGCAGAGTGCTTCCTGCTAGCTTCCATATACCTTTTCTACACATCGAACAGTATCACGCTTGAGCTCGGTGAATGTACATGTGTGCGCGTCTGGCTTTGGTAATTAAAAATATTTCGCAAGCGGTCTCCATGACCGCAGGTAGGTGGTTAAGGGTTAATATAAAAATAAATGTCTAATTTCAAAATGATTATGATTACTATCTAGGGGGGGGGGGGGTGGTTCCTTAATATTACTGTTGCTTACACGGGGGGGAGGGGGGGTCTTAAATAAAGAAAAACTTGATTACGTAATTTATGGACAGCCCCTTCACTCTCACTGTTCAATTACAATGAGAGCGGCGGCGTGCGTTAACGTTGACAACCCGATAGATACCGTATACATATTGTTATGAGAATAGTTTAAATTGCAGCGGCAAGCAAGCGTTGCCCGATTTCTATTTTCTATTTTGACAAGCGTTGGCTTAAGCCCTTATGACACTCACATTTTTTCGGCTGAAAAATCTGCTAATTAGAGTGAGCCGTGATGTTAACATAGGAAATTTAAATTGGAGTGAGTGAAAAACAAATTTGACAAAATTGGAATGGAAAAATGGAATTGCCATATATATCCTAGCAGTTCAGCTGGAAAATATGAAGAAAATTTTCAATATTTTTTGACAGTTCTTGATTTTTTAAGTGTGTATGGGTGTGTGAGCGTGTATTATAAGGTGATAACAGAACACAATTGAGATGGAACTGTCAAAGCTTATTTCAAAAATTATTAAGCTTATGTTATCTTTTTCTCGCAAACTCTTTCTACCTTTTTCGTATAATTGGTTTTTCTAGCAGATTTATCAGCCGAAAAAAAGCGAGTGTCATAAGGGCATTAGTAGGAGAAACAATTAAAACCAAAATGAATAAGATTGGGAAACATTATGATGCAAAAACCACATTGCCAAACATTAAAACGGGAAAAATCACTTTGCGAAACTAGAAAAATGATAATCGATGGAAATTCAAATATTTTTTAAAATTATTTTTTTTGACGTTCTATTATAAATCTGCCGACGTTAAACGCTACTGCTGCCGTTCCTTTAACGACGCTTCATGTCGTCGACGCATGCTGCCGCTCACTCTAATTGAAAGCAAATTTTTCTACATGTAAATTTTTTAAGCAAACGTCCCTAAAGAGGTTTTACTTCAAAAACAAAAGTATTTGAACCTGGCAATTCCGTGCAAATGTATTCAGGATAAAATCCAATACATGTCGTCAGAGTTCCGTCCTTTTCTCTATGTATACTATCGCCTTCCATCCTAGATAAAATTAAATATTTCTTTGGGTTTTCCGTCAATTTCAGGTGCTTTTCTGGGTATTACCAGCGCTTCAATCCTGTTAAGGTAATTACATCAAATTATGGGGCACACGACGTACCGTTCCAATAACGGTTGTAATTATTAATGATCAATTTATGCAAAAATGTTAACTTGAGTAAGAAATTAACAATTTTAAAATCGATATCATCATTCCGACAGCAAGCATGCGTTTTCGAAAACTACTAGAATTGTTAACAGACAGGGACGGTATGTCTAGTTTTTAACTTTCATGCGAATGCTTTCTCGCTCTTGTTTACAACAAATCACTCAAATATTTTAACATCGACATTTCTAGAGATTGTTATTCCTGCATCTCGTTCTGACGCACATAACCCAGCGCATCAACCATGAGACGAAGAGTGGTATAATTGACATATCTCACTCTTTTGTTGTAACATTTTCTTTTTCTTGCCTTGTTATCGTCGACGGCAGCCATCAGCTTTTAACATATGCATGTTTTTCCATCGTTTTCTCAGTTTGCTCTGTGAATTTTTCTAGCTCAGTCACGCTGTATTTTCGGGGTGACGGGCGTATTTCGTTGTTAAATAGGAAAAAAGATTACTTTTATTATAATACATAGTTGTCTTCTAAAAACCAAATAGTTGGGTGTGCATAACATATTTTATAATAAATTAGTTTTGTTCTGAAAATTGAAGTTTTTCATAATTTTTTTGTGTGTGTGAAAAATTCCACTGCATTAAAGGCAGAGAAGTTGGTGGAAGTCGGCCATTTGTTTCGAATTTTTTTTCCTTTTATTTTTTAGATTTTTATTTTGCTTAATTTTTATACCCTTTGGTTTGTGCCTGAATCATCGAAACTGCGGGTATCTGGCTTATTTCGAGTTCTTTTTAATGTGGAAGAGTTATCAAGTGAAGGCATTTAATTATAAAAATTGAAAAAATTAAGAATCTCCTGAGAAAGAGTGAAATTTTGTGGTGGTTGAATTAAATTGTTTTTCGTTTCATTTAAAATATTATATAAGTGAAGATTTGTTACTGAAAGTGTACCTGGAACAAATTGTCGTATAATAAGAGAAAGTTTCAGAAAAATTTCAGATCACAGAGCGTTCGCAGCCAATTTTCAATAATATATTTGGTAAGTAACATAGTATAGAATTTAACTCCACTTCAGTAATCAATTTTATGCAATTTATTATTGAAATAAAATTATTTTTGGAACGTCACTGAAGAAAATCGAACAGTGATTTATGTTTCCTCAAGTTGCCATACTTGCAAATTGTCCGCTAGTGCTAAAAGCAAATTTTTCTTCATTTTTTTCCTGGCTGAAATTGAGGAAAAATATAAAAAATCTCGATAATGTTGTCATCTCTTTCTTTCTGATGCATTATTCATTTACGATAAATAAAGGAATCTGCTGATTTTTCGGTAAAGTAGAGTGGGACGAGGTTGAAAAACTTTTCAGCTCTGCTTTGTATAATGCAAGATGATCGCGCTGACAAACTGGTATAAACAGCTGATGTTGACACATCAAATGTTTAGCAACATTTTTGTACTTTGAACTTGACTTGACCAACTGGGGTCAATTTCTGTTATATTGTTTTTTTCGAGTTTGTTCTTTTGGGATTGAATTACAGTGATATAAAACTTATTTTGATAAGTACATATTCTTTATGCGTTTTGTTTCCTTGCCATAATTACTTTTTGATGTTTAGTGCCAAGTATTTTTCAAATTAGGTAAAGGCGTAGTTATGATTTCGTTTGAAGTTAAATTGTTTTTTAGGAGGCAACGGTCTGATATTTCCTGAAGGGTAAGTTTCGTGAAAAAAGTTGCAAACTCTGTTGGAGGGGTTGTTTGGAATCGTTTGCCCATAAAACTCGCCCCAGAAGGGGGTGAGGTAAATCTAAAATGGCAACCCTCATTTTTTAACGGATTCTGATTTTTCATACAGAAATATGAAACTTGTCGGATCTTTTTTATCCGAAGTTTCAATGCACCAACAAAATCATTAAGAATCAAAGCTATCCCCAAAAAGAAACATAATCGGTAAGAAAAAATGTGGGTTGCCATTGTTCACCCCCACTCTTCCACATAACTACTGTATAGAAGTTTTCAAACGCCGTGACACAAATAATTTGAAGGGTTCTGCGCACCTCGTTGCCCAATTTCATAAATTTTGGGTAAAACTACAGTATACCATGACCCACCTCCGATTTTCTTGAAATTTTTACTGTTTATGTATTTTGGCCCGTAGAATCCATTTTTCGAAAAATTAACTGTCGCTCGCTTACCGTTTTCGAGTTATGAATTTTTAAAGTTGTGCGAAATCGGTTCGCTGGAAAGTGATAATAGCATATTGAAAACGCTTATTTAGATGGCGTAGGGGGAACTATTTCTTTTTCTAAAATTAGGAACTCCTCAGGCGAATCTTAGCATTGGGATACATGCGCAAGGATACAGGAAAATCGTGAGATTAGCACTAATGCTGGAAATGAGTGTGTAAAACCATTTCTTTTTTCTAAAATTAGGAACTCCTCAGGCGAATCTTAGCATTGGGATACATGGGCAAGGATGCAGGAAAATCGTGAGATTAGTGCTGGTGTGGAACGCCCTACAAATCATTCTATATGTTTTTCAAAAAAAAAGGTACAATTGAAAAGCGAAGTAGAGAGTGGCTTTACCTAAGCAGTCCCCCAACTAAATTCTCCACTTCTCCAAAGCTGCTTGTCCTCCGTATCGAATGAGAGCCGGGCTATTGAGTATGCTAATGTCGCATTTTATGTCGACGAATAGAATTGCCCGTTTTCTTTTTTTCTATAAAATTTATGAAAACTCCCTTGAGTCGTCGGGCAGATTCTCACTTGTTTGGGTATAATTCTGGACTACACCTTACCATCTGCCTTCTCTTGTAATGGGGTTTGTAAGGGCTCATCTAGCACCAAGAAAATAAGGGGTACCCCTTACCAGATGAGTACTTATTTCAGTGCTCCATCGGTAAGGCCTTCCTAGATTTCCTACTGGGAAGGCAGTTTATCCATCATAATAAGCATAATTTTACTATAATTATGCTAAATATTTCTCATCCCTAAATTTAAAATAAATTAAAAGAATTGCTGGAAAAATTTCTTTTAAAGATATGAGCATTTTCATTCATAAATTGAGAGTTCTCCGCAGCCGCAAGCAACACAACCTCCCCAGGCAGAAGCGCTGGCGGAAAATGTCAAAAAACTAGTAATCAAAGTGATAAAAACACAAATATCGTATTTTTTAGTAGAAATTACTACAAATTATTTCTGTGGCATATGTGTGAAATATAAAAACCTTAAAATAAAAAAAATATATAAAAACGGGTGTTTTTCAGTATTAATTTGTAAATTTTTTAAATAATCATTGAAGTCCCAGAAAGATACACCTCCCGGTAGCAATACGCAGTCGCGACTGATTACATGGCAACAAGTGATTTGATAGGAGGAGTTAACGGAAGCTTTTGTCTGAACTTTTAAACATTTTTAAGAGCTTAGCTGGGGAACATGCGCGGGATGTCACGAGGTTTGAAAACAACTATACCTCTAATGCTAGGGCCGCATCTGCGTGTATCGTCTCGAAGCAATGCGTGCCGAAGCTTCGTATGTTTTGCACGCTAAAAAGTTATCGCGATAATGCGGTGGTCGTATTAGCGGCTTCGTCATTTTACACGAATTAGCGCGCATATTATCGCCACTCGCGCGATAACTCATACGCAGCCCGAATGTTTGCGACGATAGCCGATAATGGCCGGTTACATCTGCGTGTATCGTATCATAGCGCGAAGCTTCGGGACGATACACGCAGATGCGGCCCTAGCATAAGGCTGACCGTATACCAAAGCTTCAATGCAGCCGTTCGTCGCTTATTGATTATAGTTTTTGGCGGCTTTCACACTGAGGCAACAAGCAATAGCAATATCTGCTGCTTCTAAACATGCAGTGAGTATCTCCAGAAATAATTTTGCCTCAACCAGCAACATTCTTCGTTTGAATGTGAAACCTTTAATTCAATGTAAAATAGGCGCTACCAATAATATTGCATATTGCCTATTGCCAGTTGCTTATTGCTTGCTGCCTCAGTGTGAGAGTCGTCATATGTAGCGAGGCGGCATAGGTTTTTTCCATATATCGCCAAGCAAAGGATTTCGCCTGAAAGAGGATTTGAAAAAAATTGGCCACATATTCAAAATTTACAACGAAGCATCTCAATGCCTGGGAGTGGTTTATTGCTTGTTGCCTCAGTGTGAGAGTAGCCTTATATTCCATATTGCTCAATGTTGTCGACACAAATTGTCCAGGAAGTATGGAAGTTAAGACAATTTCTCTTTTCTATCTCACTTGCACTTATTTTGCTTCAGCGGGGATTTGCATCGGTGCACGGTGGACGGATTTGCATCGGTGCACGATGGCAGATTTGAATTGTGATTTGTCGTCGTTGTCTTCGTGGAATAAAGGAAATACTATTAACTTTATTGATGCAGCTCACTCGCTTGTATGTTTGTGGGATAACAAAAATTCTGATTTTAGAGAGCGCTTATTTAAAAAAATGAATGGACTCCTATTGGCCTGCAATTCGAAATATCTCATGATAAAAAAGCGCCACACCACAACGCGCCGCTGGAAAGAAAACGTTTTCAATATCGAGCGATGGTTATTCAACTAAACTGGTGGTGTATGAAAGTATTGCCTAGTTTCTTGGAATTGCTCCATATTGCTCAATATTGTTGTTGGAAAACATTCGTTTCAACTTGATGCTTGTTGCCGTTGCCGTAAATTGCTCCAGATTGCTCCATTAGTGTTGCCCAGCAATTATTGCTCAAAAAATTCCCCGTGCAAGCGCACCTTTAGGATAATCTATGATGTGGTGTATGTTATTATAACCTACAAAGAGTTCAGCGTCACTGCTAAACACTTGAGCCATTTGAGTAGCCTTCTCCTTTAGCACCCTCCAGACTCCTACTAACCATTCCTTCTTTCGAACCATGTTTATTATTGGACATTGCACCATGACGAGTACGCAGGACGGACTGGTAGTACTAGGGGACTCCTAAGTTTGGAGTTTCACACATAAAACTCAGTGACACCTCAGTGACACACAAAGTGGATTGGATTATGTTTGCATGTACCAACGCGTTTTTATTTTATTGTACAGAGAAAAGTGTAAGGTTTTTAGTACAAATTCTTTGAGCACTTCCATTTCTGTCCTATTATAAACTACTACATGTTTTCTTAATACACCTCGATCATTGGTGTCCGTGCTGCCCCATTGTGTATGGTGTGCATTTGCATCACCACCTCCCACAACCAGGACTGGGGTAGGATCGGTGTCTCTTACCAGATCCTGAAAGGCCATAGGAGATAGAGGGCCCTCACCATCGTGGGCTAGTAAGAGGAGTTTCATGAGTTTCTTCTATTTTAAGTCTAGGTCGACCACAGTAAACTCTCCGTTACTAAATTGAGAGAGAAGAAAGGTGCTTATCTTATTTTTGACCAGAATACTTGTTCTGGGGTGTCCTTTGGTATAAAAGAGATTAAATTTAGGTGTCCTTAAGCCACAGATCCTGTCAACAGCGATCTATTGGTCTTGGACTAGGGCAACATCGACTTCGCCTGATGCCAAGTGAAGCAGAAGCGAAGCGGATGCTGCTTTACAATGGTGCAGATTTATCTGTATCACCTGCACTATTTCCTGGGTGTTTTGCTTCGACGACAGTCACCTCCACTTCCTTGTCGCTGGGGGTGACTTCGTCGATGTCTAAACTGAGGATTTGTCGCTTCGTGAACAGGTTACCGACGGCTCTGCCCAACTGGGAGTCGTGCATCAACTTCGTTCTGAACTGCCCTTTCGCCATCGGCTCCCATGTTTTCTGACTCAACGACCGAGGCCTTGGTGCAGACCACTTGATTCACTACGTCTTCCATGACTGTTTTGTAGACCTTCGGTTCTATCTCTTGGAAGCCGAAAAAATCCAGCGGGGCTCTCGGCCTCTATTTTTTTTTTTTTTTTTAAATAATCACTTCTAGGGGGTGGGTTAAGGGTGTCCCCCGGGGCGGGGACGATATGGACTTGAGATTTGTTGTGGCGGTTATTAGCACCACCCTTAACAAATCCACAAAAATCCAGCGGGGCACTCGGCCTTTAACTATTTTTTTAAAAATAATCACTTCTAGGGGGTGGGTTAAGGGTGGCGCCCGTTGATGATATGGACTTGAGATTTTTTGTGGTGGCTATTAGCACCACCCTTAACAAGTCCACAAAAATCCAGCGAGGCGCTCGGCTTCTAACTATTTTTTTAAAAATAATCATTTCTAGGGGGTGAACTTGACTCTATGGACTTGAGATTTTTTGTGGTACTTATTGGAACAATTCCACAAAAATCCAGCGGGGCACTCGGCCTCTATTTTTTCCAAAAAAGGGGGTTAGTTAGGGGTAGGTTTATAATTCGGGATTAATAATTTAGGGATGATATTTTTCGAAACCCCCACTGTCTGTCTGGTATCAAAAAACAATTATTTACTTGTTTTTTAAGGTCCGATAGTCAGTTTCAAAATTTAATTTTTTTTCTAAAATCGATCGATCGAACGTTCGGAACTTCAGGCTCATAAAATACCTTGCAATTTCGGATTTAGCAGAACAAAATCTAATCTAAATTTATGCCACCTTGTCATGAATGGAGAACCCCCCTCAGCCCCGGACACCGTACTTACTTAGAGTATTTCAAACTAACCAAAACGTGCATGCTAAGAATCCCTTCTGCCAGAGAGAGACGCGACACACCCATCGACAAAGAATAGAACGAGCTCGTAATGAAAAATTGTAAGCTACGACGTAATTTTCATACGACCCTTCTTCTTTTATGATTGGATTTCTGAATTGATGACGTTTTTTGGGGTTTTTTGGTTTTTTTTACGCCACGATAAGTTTCAAGTTGAAAGTGAAATTTAGGCTGCTTTCGGAAACTAAGTGTGATGATCAAATGACATTAGTCAAACTTACATCACTGAGAGACAAGTTCTGCTTTGACTGAGTTTACAGATTGACGTTTCAGAACAGTAAATTGACAATTTGATTTGAAAAGGGCTTTAAGATGGATTTTATAAAACTAACTATGGTAAAGAAAAAAGAGATTCTCTTTGTCATTTATTGCACTCGTAATTCAACAAGAAGTGCATTGATTAATTTTAAAGAAGCGTTATTTTTGATAACATAATTTTATTTCTTCATAAATAAGTATAACAATTCATTGTGGACATAAACATTCATTAAATAAACATAACTTTCTTTTAAAACATAAGAATTCAATTTTTTTCATAAAATAAGATTACTGCATAAGACTTTTTAATTCTCTTAAAACTTCCACTTTATCTTTTCCGACCCGCAATTATTCTTTTTCCAGGTCGATATATTCCCTGTGTCTTCTCTCTTCATTGTCATCTTGTTGCTTCATATATTCTATTGTATTGGAATTAGTAGGTGTATTTCTCTTGCTCTTTTTATTTGGCGTAGCATTACTTGAACTTTCTTCCGATTCGCTGTTTTCTTTTTCTAGAATGCTACTAAGCTCCAAACTGTCACCAATTATGTTTGAAGGCGGTTCACGGGCATGTTTGTTCCCATAAACGGAATCAAAATCCTCATAATATTCCCAGTTCGTTCTCGCGTTTCCTGATTCCGAATTCCTCTTTTTTATTCTTGTGTAGGTGGTATACAAATTTTGAAATTTTTTCATTATTTCATCACATGAAAACGTAAAAAGTGGGTTATTAGTCTTAATTTTGTTGAGAACTTCGCGCCACAGTGATTTTTTGCTCCGTGTACCGCCTTCAAATTTACTATGCATCTCTAGCCGTGTTGCTACAAGAAGCTTTGTTTCCTTTTTTTCCCAATAGCAGCTAAAACATTTTACATTTACTAAATGTGATAATTTTACTATTAATATACTTACTCTTTGAGTTCCTCCATTGTCATCTTAAACTCAAACTCCACTTAATTAATTACATCGGCCGACTCCCGATTTCTCTCTCCTCCATAAACCACCAAAAACACAATGACAAGTCAGGCAATTTCAATGAACTGCAATAACTGCAAAGAATTTAAGCAGAATTCACAGTTTACTACGTTTGCGAACAGATGGCTTTAGCTGAACTAGTTTTCCGAACGCACTACTTTTGCAGATTTTTTGCAGTTTGACGTTTCCGAAAGCAGCCTTATATTGATGCTATAGACTTGAGATTTTTTGTGGTGGTTATTAGCACCACCTTTTACAAGTCCACAAAATTCCAGCGGGGCTCTCGGCCTCTAACTCTTTTTTTTAAATAATCATTTCTAGGGGGTGGGCTAAGGGTGTCCCCCAAGGACGATATGGACTTGAGATTTTTCGTGGTGGTTACTAGCACCACTCTTAACAAGTCCACAAAAATCCAGCGGGGCACTCGGCCTCTAACTATTTTTTTTAAATAATCATTTCTAGGGGGTGGGTTAAGGGTGTCCCCCGGGGACGATATGGACTTGAGATTTTTTGTGGTGGTTATTAGCTCCACCTTTAACAACTCCGCAAAAATCCAGCGGGGCACTCGGCCTTTAACTAGTTTTTCCAAAAAAAAATCATTTTTAGGGGGTGAGTTACGGTAGGTTTGTAATTCGGCGTTAATAAGTTAGTCATGATATTTTCCGAGATCCCCACTGTCTGTCTGGTATCAAAAAACAATTATTTACTTGTTTTTTAAGGTCCAATAGTCAGTTTCAAAATTTAATTCTTTTTCTAAAATCGTTCGATCGAACGTTCTGTCATTTAACATTAGATAAAAATCTGTACGTGCTTGAACCTAATAAATTGTAAACCAGCAAACTTCCTGCATCGCGTTGTATTACTTATGGCGTTAGTAAGAATAGAAAGAAGATCATGTAGTCTGTTTGCAGCAAAATCTATAAAAAAATATCGAAATTTCCACTCACCACTCGCCTGCACCAATCTGTTATGCAACATTCTTTGTTGCTAGCCGTGTTTGTTTTGAAATCAAAGCTCAACTAAAAAGCAATTTTACAATAAAACAGCTTTTCATATTAAAATAAATAAATTTGCTTACATTATTTAACACAATTGTCACGCTGCGCTATGGTCTTAATTAAATCCGCCGCAATAAATTCTAATGGTCACCTTGTGATAGTGCAAAGTGTTTTTGTTTTTTCTTGAAGTTGATTACTTTTTTCTAGAAACTTATTTCAGCCGCAATCTGTAATTGAAGTGACGATTTTGTATTGTTTCGTTCTCTCACATTCGGCTAGATATTGGCGTTCGGTAGAAAGTGGTCGTTGTTAAATTGCTGCCAAGTTCGCGTGTATAGTGCGTCATCGCGAAATAAAATTGTTTTCGTTTCATTGAAAAATCCGGAAACGTAAAGTTTTTTCTTTTTATTTTCATTATTTTTATCTTGCTGAACAACAATGTGCGTTAATATTGAGTGAGCTGAGAGGTATTATCATGTCGTACACGTTGCTGTGATAAAATCTTAAATAGAAACGCTCTTTTCTTTTGTTTGTATATCCTTCCTATTTTTTCAAATGTGTCTTAAGGTGCCTGTAAACGAGCAACATTTTTCAGCAATGTGTGGCCGGCAATACTGGCTGAATGACATTGCTGAAAATTCAGCATTATTTCCATAAATATGTTCAAACTTGCCGGCAATATATCCGTATAGCCCGACGATACTGGCCATATTGCAACTACTGGCCGGCATGTTGCCTTTGATATCGGTCGTAGAGCGAAAATATTTAAACATTGCCGGCTATTTAAATTTGATTTCGAAATTTTCTTTGGACTAGAAGTATGTTAGTATGGCCTAAAGATGGCTTAGTTGTGGGCGGTGTAGGGTGTACATTTTGTGTTCGGGATCCATGAATCTATAGTATCCGGCGAACCAACCCGCAGCCAAATACGTGCAGAGTTCCAGGAGATCCCCTTGACTAAGTCCACGGCGTCTCCCAGCCATAAGCTGCATTTTTCCTTCTATTTATAATTTGGCAATTCTTACAGTAAGATATCGTAAATGATGACCCTAGAACACATCTTAGTTATGTACCTTACACGCACGCATATTGTAAAGGAAAATGGATTGACACTATACCGGATGAAGTAGCGCTTTCAACAATGCCAGCATGGGATCTACAATGGCTTAAGTTAGTGGATCATCCGCTTTCTTAGAACCTTATACTCAACAAAAGCTTAGAAAAGAGTAGAGTGGTAAACACCGGGGCCTCTGCATACCGCTGGATGGAGTCATCATTAAGGTCCTTCGTCATTCTAGTGAAATTTCTAAACAAGTAACTACATATCTAGAATTAGCTCATAGCATTCTTCGTTTTTTAATAAGCAAATACTTCAGCCATTGTCATACGTGTACGCGTGAAATTCTCGGGCAACATAGTAGCCAAAACATTGCGAAAACATGTCTGACTACAAGTTGCCCGGCAATAGTATCGGCCACACATTTTGAGACATATAGCCGGGCCATCTTTTTCTGAAATATTACCGGCAATGTGCATTTTTAGTTGCTCGTTTACAGGCACCTTTACTTTGCGTTAAGGTGCCTGTAAACGAGCAACATTTTTCAGCAATGTGTGGCCGGCAATACTGGCTGAACGACATTGCTGAAATTTCAGCATTATTTCCATAAATATGTTCAAACTTGCCGACAATATATCCGTATAGCCCGACGAAACTGGCCATATTGCAACTACTGGCCGGCATGTTGCCTTTGATATCGGTCGTAGAGCGAAAATATTTAAACATTGCCGGCTATTTAAATTTGATTTCGAAGTTTTCTTTGGACTAGAAGTATGTTAGTATGGCCTAAAGATGGCATAGTTGTGGAAGGTGTAGGGTGTATATTTTCTGTGTTCGGGATCCATGAATATATAGTATCCGGCGAACCAAACTGCAGCCAAATACGTGCAAAGTTCCAGGAGATCCCCTTGAATAAGTCCATGGCGTCTCCCAGCCATAAGCTGCATTTGTTACAATGGTTTAAGTTTGTGGATCATCCGCATTCTTAGAACTTTGATATTCAACAAAAGCTTAGAAAAGAGTAGAGTGGTAAACACCGGGGCCTCTGCATACCATTGGAAGGAGTCTTGCCACCGCTGTTAAGTCTTATGGTGGTTTTGTATGAAATATTTAAGGTCATCCTTCGTCATTCTAGTGAAATTACTAAACAAGTAACTATGTACATATTTAGAATTAGCTCATAGCATTCTTCGTTTTTTAATAAGCAAATACTTCAGCCATTGTCATACGTGTACGCGTGAAATTCTCGGGCAACACAGTGGCCAAAACATTTCGAAAACATGTTTGACTACAAGTTGCCCGGCAATAGTATCGGCCACACATTTTCAAACATATAGCCGGGCCATCTTTTTCTGAAGTATTACCGGCAATGTGCATTTTTAGTTGCTCGTTTACAGGCACCTTTAGATGTGCAAATGTGCACTAGACATTGAGCTGTTATGTGAAATGAGTAAACGAATACGACTAATTTCTAATTTTTAATCCTACGCTATTTTGCTATGTGGCCCGCTAAGCTTGACTCTTCCACAAATGTGGAGATGTCTTATGCATTGAAGTCAGATTTCGGCCGAATTACCCTGGCTCCCGGTCTTGGATTTGACTGCATTGCTAGACAGGCATGAAAAATTTGCGGAATTACTGTCTTGAAAACGCTGGCGAAATTAGGCTTTTATGCAATTTTATTGATGGGGAACACGGAACACTCCAGCTCCTACACCTGACTCTGATTTAGAGATCCGTCTGTGTACAAGACAACGTCAAGGTCCTTGTCAAGTTGGAAATATTCCCATTCCTCTTTGGTAAGGATCAGAAAAATTAAGGTCACTGCCGAAATTTAATTTTGCCGACCATATTGTCGATAGGTCCTGATACCATTTCCTGTGGTAGAGGGAGCTGAATGACTTTTACTTCATCCAAGCGCTCACGGAGTTCTTCATAGGAGTCAGCCTCTTCGTTAGATGAACCCGTTTTGAACACCTTGGCCCCGAAGATGCTCGAGCAATTTGTCCCATCACGAACTCCACGACCACATCTTGGTTTCTTTTCATTATTACTTTTGTTATTTTTGTTCATGTTGCTCCCAAGAGTAAAGGTGGAAATGAAGCCCACCTTGGCAAAGCCGCATATCGGAGTAAGGCAGGGACCACGCAGACCACGATGGTTGGCATCGGGGCATTTGAGATACAACTCGCTGGAGTGCTATGCCTCCTGAAACGAGTTGAATCTCATCAGCCAACCAATGACATGCGAAGAAAGAAGGAAAGTTATGTGGGTGGGAAAGTGGAAAAGGCGAAGGACCGTGGGGCTGGCCGGGATTAGTTACGGAAGAAAAAAATTTGCCGCTCGCTTCCTTTTCTGGATTTTGGGAGTTTCGCTAAGTTCACGCGAAGTTAGCGAATCAACTTAGCTAAAAATCATACTACACTATAAATAAGTACCTCGAAATTTGCCGCTAATTATCCGCTAATTAGTTACGGAGGAAAAAAATTTGCCACTCGCTTCCTTTTCTGGATTTTGGGAGTTTCGCTAAGTTCACGCGAAGTTAGCGAATCAACTTAGCTAAAAATCATACTACACTAAAAATAAGTACCTCGAAATTTGCCGCTAATTAGTTACGGAGGAAAAAAATTTGCCACTCGCTTCCTTTTCTGGATTTTGGGTGTTTCGCTAAGTTCACGCGAAGTTAGCGAATCAACTTAGCTAAAAATCATACTACACTAAAAATAAGTACCTCGAAATTTGCCGCTAATTATCCGCTAATTAGTTACGCATGACTCAAATTTGCCGCTCTTTATTTATTGATTGTTTCAAATTGTCGAGCACTTTGCTAAGTTCACGGGAGCCAAGTTCAAGCGGCTGTTTTAAATGATGAAATCAAATTTTCCCCAAATAAGTTATTGGCAACTTTTTGGAAATCGTCTAAGGATATACATATTTGCTAACAATTATTGAGAATTGTCTAAAATTGTCCAGAAAAGTCTGAATCGACTTGAAAAATAGGAAATTGTCTAGAAATGTGTATAATCGCCTAAAACTGTTGAAAACCATCAAAAAGTCTGTAAGATGACTGGAAACTTGTTTGCAGTCGTCCAGAAATTATTGGTCATTCGAAATCATACGATTCTGAGAACTCGGTTACGTTGTTGCCGATTTTCCTTTTTTCTAATAATCTTTGCTTGCGCCTCAATTTTTTATAACCCGAAAGCAACAACATAACACTGTTATTTACATAGAATTCAATTTTATGGCCTTGAGAGCTCGATACAATTATGGGATGTATCTGTATATATTAGATTTTTTTAATATTTTGAGTTGTTTTCTATTTTATGGCCTTGGGAATAATCATCTTTTACTTGCTTAAAATATAATTTTCAGGCATTGTTGCCAATTATTTCAATTCTTTTGAGTTTATTTTTGAAATCTTAAAATTTATCTACTATATGGCCCTTATACGTGTCTTATACGGCGCTTCGTTGCTGCTGATCATAGTCGGAATCATAATCGATGTACATATACTAGAGATGCGCCGAATATGACTTCGACCGAATACCAATATTCGGTCAAAAATGTACCGAACCGAACATTCGGCCGAATTATTCGGTTCATAGATCGGCGAACCGATCTGAGAGTAGTAGCGTTCGCCCACCCCTTGAGCACTCTGCGCTAGCTCGAAGATGACTGGGTGGTCATCAAAACAGAGGAACCTGTGAAAAATAACTGTTCATTCTTTCTCCTTATCAACGAGGAGCCACCTAGCGGTAACCGCGGCAACACCCAACCTTCGTATTCCAAAGCACGGAGAATTTTCAAGGTTCTCTACCTCTCTTATGGCTTCAGCTGTCGTTGTGTGGACTCCCTCGAAGTGGTGACTGCCCTAAATTCACCTCTGTTAAGTTGGCAGGACCACCTCGGAAAAAAATTTTCCGCTACGGCTCAAAATTATCCGCTTTTTATCCGCTAGCGATCGCCGCAAAAAAAAAATTTTCCGCTCTTCCCATTTCCCGGGAAAATGGGGTCCCGCTAACTTAACATAAAGTTAGCGGGACCCACCCCTAAAAATTATTATTTTTCAGAAAGTAAAAGCACTGGAATTATCCGCTTTTTATCCGCTAGCGATTGCCGCAAAAAACATTTTTTCCGCTCTTCTCATTTCCCGGGAAAATGGGGTCCCGCCGCTAACTTAACATAAAGTTAGCGGGACCTCTGTTAAGTTGGAGGGACCAGGTGGGATAAATTTCTCCGCTACGGCTCAAAATTATCCGCTTTTTATCCGCTAGCGATCGCCGCAAAAAAAAAATTTTCCGCTCTTCCCATTTCCCGGGAAAATGGGGTCCCGCTAACTTAACATAAAGTTAGCGGGACCCACCCCTAAAAATTATTATTTTTCAGAAAGTAAAAGCACTGGAATTATCCGCTTTTTATCCGCTAGCGATTGCCGCAAAAAACATTTTTTCCGCTCTTCTCATTTCCCGGGAAAATGGGGTCCCGCCGCTAACTTAACATAAAGTTAGCGGGACCTCTGTTAAGTTGGAGGGACCAGGTGGGATAAATTTCTCCGCTACGGCTCAAAATTATCCGCTTTTTATCCGCTAACGATCGCCGCAAAAAAAAAATTTCCGCTCTTCCCATTTCCCGGGAAAATGGGGTCCCGCTAACTTAACATAAAGTTGGCGGGACCCCCATTGCCTAAGCTGCAATAAGATAGCCAACCACGTATCAGTAGGCTGAATTAGCTGACAAAATTGCTGAACCCGCTCTATTTCATATGGGAACTAAAATGGTTTAACTAACACATACGCAAAGTTAACCCATGTCAACCAAAACACGAGCGAGACGGGTAACTCAATTTACAATGAGAAGGAATAGGAAGCAGCACTTTGGTTGCTTGGTTCGTGGTTAGTTTTGCCATTGGAGATTAGGCATATAAAGCGGATTTTCTGGCCCATTTTATTGCTCAAAAAATAAGTACTTGTGAAGAACTGAACGTCCAAATGAACGAAATCTAAAAAAAAATATTAACTGCGGAAGCGTTAAAACCCCGCTGATAATGTCATCTTTTACTAATTTGGGTATGCCGAATTCAATAAAAATAAAACCAACCCTCTAACTTGATCGGAAACTACCCTAGGACAACCCTTGTTACTAAAATTGAGTGTTCCGCATTTACTTATGAAATCACCCCACTAATTTTTTGTGTATAGGAATAGCCCTTAGTGTAAGCTATTTTTTGAGCTCAACATCAACCGAATCGGACCTGCGGAACCCACCCCCGCATCAACCCTAAACTTATATTATTTATTTTAAGTCCAAAATAAAGCTCCACCCCGCCAATTTTTAATGAGCATCCAAATACTATATACAGGGTGTTAGAGTTCAAAATCTACATACTTCAGGGATGGATAGGTTTTGGGTAGACGAACAAAAAATTGTATGGGGGAGGAGGGTAAATCTTAACGGTTTAGCCGCTAGGGCGTTTTGATATTTTTTTGACAGAAGTTTTTATATCACCCTGTATTTTTGTAACCCTGCGAGATATTTTCATGAGTAAGGCGGCAATAAGCAATTTTAATATTGAAATTGGCTTTACTTCGTCCTTTTTTAGTACTTTTCTACCGTAGCTTTGTTGAAAAGTTCCATATGAGCACCAATTTCGGCAAATTTTAACATCAAAATTACTTATAACTTCAAAAGTAGGCCGTAGCGTAAAAGTTGCCCTGACCTTATTCATAGGAAATTGTTCAAGCTTTCCAATTTTGTAAAAAAAAATATTGATTAGCTACGTATTTTTTGGAGAAAAAGGTGGTTGAACTTGAAATTTTAGTGAAAAAAACAAAACTTTGATTTTGACGACTCATAACTCTGGAAGTTGGTGGGTTTGAACCTTGACTTTTAAAGTTTTAGATAGGTGGGAGTATTCTGCGTAGAAAATATCTCGCAGGGTTACAAAAATACAGGGTGATATAAAAACTTCTGTCAAAAAAATATCAAAACGCCCTAGCGGCTAAACCGTTAAGATTTACCCTCCTCCCCCATACAATTTTTTGTTCGTCTACCCAAAACCTATCCATCCCTGAAGTATGTAGATTTTGAACTCTAACACCCTGTATATAGTATTTGGATGCTCATTAAAAATTGGCGGGGTGGAGCTTTATTTTGGACTTAAAATAAATAATATAAGTTTAGGGTTGATGCGGGGGTGGGTTCCGCAGGTCCGATTCGGTTGATGTTGAGCTCAAAAAATAGCTTACACTAAGGGCTATTCCTATACACAAAAAATTAGTGGGGTGATTTCATAAGTAAATGCGGAACACTCAATTTTAGTAACAAGGGTTGTCCTAGGGTAGTTTCCGATCAAGTTAGAGGGTTGGTTTTATTTTTATTGAATTCGGCATACCCAAATTAGTAAAAGATGACATTATCAGCGGGGTTTTAACGCTTCCGCAGTTAATATTTTTTTTTAGATTTCGTTCATTTGGACGTTCAGTTCTTCACAAGTACTTATTTTTTGAGCAATAAAATGGGCCAGAAAATCCGCTTTATATGCCTAATCTCCAATGGCAAAACTAACCACGAACCAAGCAACCAAAGTGCTGCTTCCTATTCCTTCTCATTGTAAATTGAGTTACCCGTCTCGCTCGTGTTTTGGTTGACATGGGTTAACTTTGCGTATGTGTTAGTTAAACCATTTTAGTTCCCATATGAAATAGAGCGGGTTCAGCAATTTTGTCAGCTAATTCAGCCTACTGATACGTGGTTGGCTATCTTATTGCAGCTTAGGCAATGGGGGTCCCGCCAACTTTATGTTAAGTTAGCGGGACCCCATTTTCCCGGGAAATGGGAAGAGCGGAAATTTTTTTTTTGCGGCGATCGTTAGCGGATAAAAAGCGGATAATTTTGAGCCGTAGCGGAGAAATTTATCCCACCTGGTCCCTCCAACTTAACAGAGGTCCCGCTAACTTTATGTTAAGTTAGCGGCGGGACCCCATTTTCCCGGGAAATGAGAAGAGCGGAAAAAATGTTTTTTGCGGCAATCGCTAGCGGATAAAAAGCGGATAATTCCAGTGCTTTTACTTTCTGAAAAATAATAATTTTTAGGGGTGGGTCCCGCTAACTTTATGTTAAGTTAGCGGGACCCCATTTTCCCGGGAAATGGGAAGAGCGGAAAAATTTTTTTTTGCGGCGATCGCTAGCGGATAAAAAGCGGATAATTTTGAGCCGTAGCGGAGAAATTTATCCCACCTGGTCCCTCCAACTTAACAGAGGTCCCGCTAACTTTATGTTAAGTTAGCGGCGGGACCCCATTTTCCCGGGAAATGAGAAGAGCGGAAAAAATGTTTTTTGCGGCAATCGCTAGCGGATAAAAAGCGGATAATTCCAGTGCTTTTACTTTCTGAAAAATAATAATTTTTAGGGGTGGGTCCCGCTAACTTTATGTTAAGTTAGCGGGACCCCATTTTCCCGGGAAATGGGAAGAGCGGAAAATTTTTTTTTGCGGCGATCGCTAGCGGATAAAAAGCGGATAATTTTGAGCCGTAGCGGAGAAATTTATCCCACCTGGTCCCTCCAACTTAACAGAGGTCCCGCTAACTTTATGTTAAGTTAGCGGCGGGACCCCATTTTCCCGGGAAATGAGAAGAGCGGAAAAAATGTTTTTTGCGGCAATCGCTAGCGGATAAAAAGCGGATAATTCCAGTGCTTTTACTTTCTGAAAAATAATAATTTTTAGGGGTGGGTCCCGCTAACTTTATGTTAAGTTAGCGGGACCCCATTTTCCCGGGAAATGGGAAGAGCGGAAAAATTTTTTTTTGCGGCGATCGCTAGCGGATAAAAAGCGGATAATTTTGAGCCGTAGCGGAAAATTTTTTTCCGAGGTGGTCCTGCCAACTTAACAGAGGTCTAAATTCTGTTAAATTTAAAGCGACTGGTAGTGATAACATATCGGCTAGGTTCTTAAATATGCTCATTCCTTGTCTATTGTTCATCTTAACGCATATTTTCTCCTGCCTCCAGTATTTAAGTTTTCGTCGCCTTGGAAGCTTGCTTTTATCTAAATACCCACCTTTTGTTTGTCCTTCTGATTTACACCCCATCAGTATTCTTCCATTTCTAGCTAAGGTTCTTGAAAAGCGATAGCAGCTCAAGTCCTTGCTCGCTCACTCAATGCGCCGCTTTTTCTTTCATTGCAATTTCTCGCGTGATAGAATTATCGCCATAAAATAAGGGGCTAAAGCAAGAATTCCAAAAACATTGAGGCTCTACGCACATGGGTCGACGGATTTGTAATCCCAGTTTCCAACTGGTTTCACCATTCTCACGCTCACAACCAGTTTGCAACCAAAATGAAACATTTGTCCACATACGCAACTAGTTTTTCATCAATCGGTGTTCTGTGCTCACGAAGATTTTGTTGAATAAAGTTTGACATTGTACAAATGCAACCACGCAACTGCAACTGGTGACATTTCCAAGCGTACATGCGTCGGTGACAGACAATATAGAAGTGTGTGTATTCAAATGCGACTTGACGGAATATTCCATGCACTATAATTCAGTGGAATAAATTTTTCAGGAACCATTGTTGCCATAGGGGTTGACTTGGAGAAGAAAATTGCGCTGGAATCCATTCCAACGTCATTCAAGTGCCCCAAAACACATCGAAAATACGTTTTTGTTGGGGCGGTGAACTATGAAGGACCGATGGCAATAAGAAGGTCCTTTCGGTCAACCTACTGCCGCTCTGGGCATTACACGGCTATTGTGTGGAGATACGCAACGTGGAGGTTTCAATGACTTGAGGAAAAACGCAATTCGAATTCCAAAAAATGCGTTGGTATACCCTGAAATACTCTTTTTTGTCTTATAAAAAAATAAAATAAAAATAAAAATTTATAAAATAATGTTTTACGTTCTTTCTAACTCAAAAATGCATAAAGTATATAACAGTACACTGAGAGTAACAGCCCATTAAAATTTAATGCATTTCCAGTAACGGACGGATATACGAAGCAAATGAAAAATTGTACCGGTAGAGTCCGTTAGTGGTTTTCGCTGGAAAATTAAAAAAGAAATAAAAAGCGGCAAATTTTTTTCTTCCGTAACTAATTAGCGGATAACTAGCGGCAAATAATGAGCAATTCCTTTTTTTGATTTTCCGAAATTGATTCGCTAACTTCACGCACGTTGTTATTAGTCTTCTAACTATTTTAATAAAAAAGGTTCTATATGTATGTGCGCGCTACAGCGGCTGCATCGATCATGGCAGAGTTTCGAAATTTGTATGAAGGTCCATGCAAGTCTCTCATGATGCATCTGGAAGCTTGATTTTTACAACTCAAAATGGCCGCCCAAATATGACCGAATTTGCCAATTATGTTACGATTCAAACGAATTTGGGTATCTAGGGGTTATTAAGGTCACAGTTAACCATAGCTGCGCCAATATGGCGGAACACACCTTACGATTTCTCAAAAGCGGGGATTTCCAAACTTTATGTATTACGTTCTATGTAATAAGTACTATGTATCACGTAAATATGGCGTAACTATTGATGTATTATGTATTGTGTTCTATGTACGATGTTTCATGTACTATTATGTGAACGCAGAATCTTGTAAAGAAAAACAGTTCTGTAGGTATTTTCTTTACAAAGCACAATAAATTCAAACCATATTTCAAATTGAGAGAAATAAATAATTTTGTTAATTAAACCTAATTTCTTAATGCTGCCTACAAACACCCTGCTAAATTCAGTCAAATGCGTATTAATTAAAAATTTTGCCCAGCAAAAATTCTGATATTTAGTTCCCTTTAAAAGAATTTCAATTAGCATAAAATTTATCTTAAATTTCCGAACTCAATTCAGTAAAACTGTTTATGTGAAACGATTGACCCAGTTTGTTGCTACAGTTCAGACAGAAATAGGGCACACGAACGACTTAACTTTGCATCCAAACAATCAATGTTGCGCTACAGGCAATAAGCAAAAAAAACCTTCCCGTCCTGTTTACAGAAATTGAGTTCAACCTCCCTCAGTGGGAATGCATCATAAAATTGTTTCGTAATATTTTGTCTATACATAATAATGGGGATAATTTTCCTCGTTTTTATTCATATAAATTGATTTTCGCCTAAATTGGCATACTGTTGACTTAAAATCGCATTCTTGAAAGGACAAAATTTGCTTCTATCTGAAAATACTTATTCCTAAATATTAACCCCTTATGCCTTACACTTACATAATGCCACCCAACGTACGCCATGGAAGCCAGACTCAAACATAAACAAAGCAACGTGAATACTTTTTTAATGCTAATAAAACAATTACACGGCAAATTCTTCAGTAGAAAGTGACCAAAACACCTAGACGCTAATTAAACACCTGAACTGAGCGTCTTCCAAAAAAACTGTTTGCCTGCCACCGAAGTGGTGTCCCCTGTGCTAATATCGTAATTTGTAGTGATTTACGATAAATGTGACTACGGTATGCGCTGGCACGTGGATGTTTTGTTCCTAACCCGATTTAAATTTTCTGTTTTTGTTTTTTTATTGCCACATTTATAAACAGTTCGCGGTAATGTTGGCGATTTATACAAGATACAATTTAATCTCAATTTTCATGTGAGCCACCTATGCGGGCTGCCTTAAGGGCAATTCCCCTTCTCCCCATAATTATCCCTCGGGCGATGAGGACATTTACGAAATCCTCCATCCTGAGAAGATTTTTTTTTTTGTGATACGATGAAGCTTAGGAGTCACCCTTTGTACTACTAGTCCGTCATGTCGTTCGAGTCATGGTGCAATGTATAGTAGTATCTAAGCTTGATCTGAAGGATAGAATAGAGAGGATAGGTTAGGGGTCTGGGGGTGCATGAGCAGGTGTCGGTAAACCTTGCGTTTGAACTCAGAGATGTTATATGAGCTCGGAAACACCGACTGCGGAAGAGAGTTCCACAACCGAGTTGTTCTATTTATAAACGAACAGCTATTATTATTATTATTCTTGTTGAGGGGCGCTTTAGCGGGCACTGCGACCTATTTGTTTGGTCTATTGTGCCATCCCCTTCTTTAAAAACCATCAAGGTTAAGGCTTCTTAGGTAGCCTAAAACTGATTTAGGGTTGCTGTCCCAAATCTCCCTGGGAGTAGGGAAATCACGATGGAGAAGGCTCAGTCTTTTCCTCGCTGTAGCCTCACAGTCGCACATCAAGTGCTCCGCGGTTTCGGGAGCTGTCCCGCAGAATCGACAGCCAGAGTCGGCCACCAGTCCTATTTTGTTTAGGTGATAGTTAAGCGAACAGTGGCCCGTCAGGAGCTCTGTTATTATTTTTAGATCCCACCTCTTGAGATTTAAAAGTTTGCCCGCCTTAGCTTTATCGATTTGGATGAATCTTTTAGCTTGACGAGCACCCTGGGTCCTAGACCAGCTTTGAAGAAACATCTGGTCAACCCAATTCTTTAAGGCCATTTTTACGTGGCAGCTTGCTAAGCTACAGAAAGGTTCCGGACCAATAGGTAATGAGTTTGCGCCTGCTCTAGCCAGGCTATCGGCAATCTCATTACCAATGTGACCTTCGTGGCCCGGAATCCACATCAGCGTGACACTATTGTTCCTGCTGAGGAATTTCAGGGATTGAAGACAATCCAGGACAGTCTTTGATGACACTCTGTGCGATCTAATGGCCAGCAGTGCAGCTTGACTGTCCGAGAAAATAACAATGTTAGAGCTATTTGGAGCTCTATTAATACAAGTCTGAGCACACACCTGGATGGCGAGTACCTCAGCCTGAAAAACAGTGGGGGTAGTGCCCAGAGCCATGGATATTTTGCTCCTTGGGCCATAAACACCCAGCCCTACCCCTTTATCGGTTTTGGAACCATCTGTGTACCAAAAGGCCGTGCTTCCTCTAAAGAGAGGCCTGCCATGTTGCCACTCTGATCTACTTCGAATAATCGTCGTAAACGGTTTGTCAAAGTCAAGAGTAGCAGGAATGGTATCGGACAAAGATATCATTGGCTCCAAGTTCAGCTCCTTGAGGATCGATAAATGATCCAGCAGGTCTCCTGGCTTAAAGGAGAATAGCTCCCGTAGACGCAGTACCCCTGCCAGAGCCTCTTTTTTCACCACCAGGTGTAGCGGAGGAAGGTTCAGTAGAGCCTCCATAGCCACAGTCGGACAGGTACTTTTGGCCCCTGTGATACCAAGACAGGCCAGTCTTTGCACCCTGGCCAGCTTAATCATAGCACCCTTTTGTTTGGTCTTAGCCCACCATGCGATGGATGCATATGTGATCATGGGCCTTACGACCGTAGTGTATAGCCAAAACATTAACTTAGGTTTAAGACCCCAGGTTTTTCCCACGAATTGGCGACAAACATGGAGAGATGCAGTTGCCTTGGCAGTTACTCTCTCAATTTGAGATTTCCAGGAGAGCTTTTGATCCAGGATTATGCCTAGATATTTAGCCTCCTTTGAGAAACCTATTTCTTTGCCGTCCACAGAGGGAGCTTTTAAATTTAGCTTCCTTCTATTAGTAAACGGTACGATGACAGTTTTTTGTGGGTTAATACCCAGATTCTTGCTACGGCACCAGCTATGCACATGTGACAAAGCGGCTTGCATGAGGTCTGAAACGGTGCTATCATGACCGCCGCTAACCGTTATGACGATATCGTCAGCATAGGCCTGTGTTTTAAATCCACGGTTATTCAGGTCGGCAAGAAGTTCGTCGATCACGATTGACCATAAGAGGGGTGATAGAACGCCCCTTTGAGGACAGCCTTTAGCAGCAGTTACCGTAATCGATTCACCATTCATCTCAGCAGTTATCAATCTGCTGCTGAGAAGCGACGTGATCCATCTCGCAGTGGGGCGAAGAATGCCTTTTTTTACTGCTGCTTCATTGATCGCGTCGAAGGTAACGTTATCAAACGCACCCTCAATGTCTGCAAAGGCGCAGAGAGAGATTTCCTTGGCCCTGAGGGACTTCTCAATATCTCTCACTAGCACATGAATGGCAGTCTCTGTAGATCTGCCTGGCCGGTAGGCAAATTGCAGACAGTGAAGTGGGCTCGCTGTAAGACCCTCTCTAATATGACTGTCTAAAACTTTCTCCATTGTTTTCAGAAGAAAGGAAGAGAGGCTGATGGGTCGATAGGATTTTGCTTCTCTATTTGATCTTCTCCCCGATTTAGGGATAAAGACTACCCTAGCCTCTCTCCAACACCTCGGAATGTGGGCCAGCGCAAAGCTACCCCGAAAAAGTGGTAGCAGGACCGGTAAGATCTCTTCCAAGCCTCTCTGAAGGAGAGCTGGGAAGATGCGGTCCTTTCCAGCAGCCTTGAAGGGACTGAAGGTGCCAATGGCCCACTCAATCTTACCGGCAGTGAAAATCCTGTTTGCCAGGCCTTTGTTCCTATTATAGGACCGATGGGCAAGTACTACCTCCGATTCAATGTTAGGTTCAAAGGCCAATCCAGGGTTAATTACCTGAGAGCCAGGGAAATGAGTGCTCATTAATAGCTCCAGGGTATCCCTGGTGTTCTCCGTAAAGGACCCTTCCGAGGTCTTGAGAGAGACAATGCCATTAGAGTGATCCTTAGACAGAACTTTGTGTAACCTCGTGGAGGCTGGAAGTTTGTCTATTTCTTCGCAGAAGGCTTTCCATGACCTTCGTTTGGATCTTCTCAAATCTTTATTGTAATTGGTAAGGGCTTTCTTGTAGGGGTCCCAGTTGCCCGAGACTTTAGCCCTATTAAATAATTTTCTGACTTCTCTCCTTTGCTTGCAGAGATCATTGTTCCACCATGAAACCTTTCGGTTAGTGCTTCGAGGTTTCGCAGGGCAGCTGCTCTCGAAGGCTGCGATGATCGTTTCCTGCAGATTGGTAGAGACAAGGTCGAGATCGACCTCAGTAATGAGATTAGTATCCATATGGCTGATTCCTGAACTGAGAGCTGTGCGATAAGCGTCCCAGTCAGTCTGCCGTGGAATCCTAAATGCTTCCGAGGATATTGCAGAAGCTCTCAGGTTAAACCGTATATGCCTATGGTCAGACAATGATGGCTCACTTGAGACGTGCCAGTTTAGTATTCTGGAACTGACAAATGTGCTAGCAAGAGTCAGATCAATTACCTCTTGCCTAGTCACATTAGAAAAGGTAGGTTCGTGCCCCTTGTTCATAACCTGTAAATTGTAGGTAGTAATGAAATCAAGGAGGTAATCGCCCCTAGAATTAGTATTGGTGCTTCCCCACACAAGGTGGTGCGCGTTGGCATCGCAACCAATCACTAACTGAATATTCCTCCTAGTGCAGTCTTCCACAAGTCTCTTGACATCTGGTGGTGGTGGGGCAGGCTCTTCACCAGGGAAGTAGGCCGAGGCTATAACGAGCCTGGGCATTCCTACGTCTCCAGGTAGCACTACCTCAGCCGCGACCAGATCTCTGGATACGAACTGCGAAAGAGGAAGGCAAGTTAGTCTCTTCCCTATGAGCAGTGCTGCTCTAGGGCAGTCATGCTCGGTGGAGTAGATCAACCTGCCAGCATTAGTAGCGAGGCCACATATTTTTCCTCGGTACACCCATGGCTCTTGGATTAGGGCCATATCTAAATTGCCCGAGATAAACTTTTTTTCAAGTATTGCAGAAGCAGCCTTGGCGTGATGAAGGTTTATCTGGACAAGCTTCATATTGGAAGCAGTGCTCATTTCCTGAAGGGATTTTTTCTCCTCCCCTTCTTAGGACCCTTACTGGGCTGTGGAGGTTTACCCCTTGCGGATTGGAGTGGCGATTTTAGGGGCTCAGCCCCGCCTGTAGCGGCAATAGAGGAAGCATCCAGAGTTGCTTCCCCGACGATTCCGCCAGCAGCACCAGCCTCTCTGGAGGCTATATGTTCGCATGTGTCGGATGGTGGGGTACTAGACATTGCCCCAGCCGCCTGCAATACTGAGCTAGTAGAGGGATTCATTACCTCGTTAGAGGACCCCCCAACCACCAGCCCAGAGAGTGCAGTGGTCACCATCCTCACATTGGAGCTTACCTCTCCCATTTCCGGAGCAGGCTCAAGCGAGGCTTCAGATGTTAGCCTCGGGGCATCTGCTTCCTTGGTGATAGGAGCGGAAATGGTCGCGGTTGCTCGCGAAGTGCTGGCGGTCGCTGAGGGGACAGTATGAGCTTGGCCAGAGTCAGCCCTGGACATAGGCTTTTCTGCCGCCTTAATCCTAAGCTGTGCCCAACCAAACTTGTAGCCAATTTGGCCGCCTGTCCGTCTCAGCTCGTCAACTGACCTTTGGTCCACGGAGAACGTCATCTCCGTAAATGGTGGACGGTGCACTTTGTGGAGTACTCTCCATTCATGCACCCTTAGAGCCCTGTTTTGGACCCCTATCCATTTCAACATTATGTCGGTAGGGTCTTCGGTTGCAGCCGGGAAATATCCGACCACAACATGGCTGCGCGGCAGCTTGTCTTCGTCCACAGCGACAAGACTAGCTCCTTCCCAGGGCTTAAGGTTAGCCATCACACCTTTCAGCCACGTGGCCGTGGCCGAGTCGGCGCAGGTGATGGCTAGCCACCCCGGGCGCGCAGCGACACCTAGGAACCTCGGCTGCTCTGAGCTTTGTCCCAAATGGGCTATCGCCTCCAGAAGACTCCCTTGCACAGCCGTTAACTGATCCGTGGTCAGGAGAGTCTCTGGGTAGTCAGTAGCGAGCACACCCATTCTGACACTCCCTGCTATTTGGCAGAAGGTCGGCTTTGAAGCTGTTTTAGGCTTCAGTGAGGGTGCGTCGCACTTCTTCGGTGAAGGCTTTTCAGCTGGCTTTCCAGGCCGTGTAGCTGGAGCCTTCGCCCTTTTCGCCGGGGCATTTTGGCCTGGAGAGGATCCAGAGGATCTGCCCCTCTTCTTGTTAGGAAGAATGGCTTTCCTCTCTTCCTCGGGGGCCACGCAAATCCTTTCGGCATCTTCCCGAGAGTAACCAGCATCCATAAGCCGCTTAAAACGTTTGGTGGCTGCGCCACTCCGGTTTTTAGAAGGAGCTTTTGGAATTCCGGTTTGCCGCTCCAATGGAGCAGAAGGTGAGCGCGGTTCCGCAGGTGGGCCTCTAAGGAGATCTTCTTCCATTGAAGGAGTGATCTCAGCGTGCTCCACGGCAGTTCGCGGACTCAGACTGCCCTCATTGAAGAGGGATCCCGAAAATTGCCCTTCATTGGGGCCGTGATCGGCACCCTGCTGCATGGGTTCGCAGGGAATGTCCAACTGGTCTTGTAGGTTGGCCTGTTGGGGGGCTATGGAAGCCCCAGAAGTGATTGAAGCGTTGAGAGGTGCTCCATCCTCATTATTATTTTTAAAGGTATCTATATTGATCCCACGAGTTGCGCGAGAAAGGACAGTCGCCCATGGCAGAGCTCCGCATTACCATGGGAAGGCTAATTTAAACCGGAGGTCGCCTGGTATCCGGAGTCCATCGTTAGTAGTACACTAACGCAGTACCATTCATCCCTTCAGCACGATTGTTTACACCTTGGGATTGCGCGCATCTATCTTAGTCAGGGCACCCTTACGGGGCCACGCAAGCCTCACCACCACGTCAAGGTGTAGATACGTCGGCGAGGAACGAACAGCTAAACCGTAATGTGTGTGAAGGGGAGGGCTGCAGGGTGAAGGGGTGAGCCGAGTTGGCTAGTCTTGTGTTGCGGGAAAAAAGTTGCCGTGTAGGCAGGAGGTTCTTTATTTCAGTGGAGCATTCGCTGTAATAATAGCGATAAAACTTGCTGAGTGCAGCTACGTTCCTACGGTGGCTTAAAGGGTCGATGGAGGAGCAAAGAGTGCTATCATCAATGAGTTTGATGGCGCGATTTTGCACCTTATCCAGCCAAGCCAAGGTGGTTTTAGGAGCGCCCGCCCAGATATACGAGTTGTATTCAAGGTGGGGTCGAATGTAGGACTTGTAGATTGTGGCTAGAGCAGCTGGCTGAAGGAGGAACTTGCATCTCTTAAGGAATCCTAGGCATTGATACGCTTGTTTGGCAATTTGGAATATGTGACCATTACATATCATTAGATAGAGTCATACCCAGGATGCTAAGAGATGGGTCAGGTGTTAGGCTATCCCCGTCCACTGAAATAGAGGGAAAGTCGGTACAGGTTTTGGTGGAGATAAGGCAGTACTTTGTTTTTGATGCGTTAAATTCGACCCGATTCTTGCGGCCCCAGTCAAGAATGAGCTCGATGTCCGCGTTAAGAGAGCTGGACATGAGTTCGCGGTCTAAGAGACAAGGTCTGGCACTTGCTTGTCTAGCGTTGGCGTAAGAGTAACGCAGAGTACTGTCGTCGGCGAAACTGTGGAGTGGGTTGGAAAGGATTGAGAGCAGATCGTTAATAAATATTAGAAAGAGAGCAGGTGAGAGGATCGATCCTTGGGGAACGCCGGCCGAGATGGAGTGTGGGTTGGATTCGACGCCATCCAATACTACCTTGATTGAACCGCTGGAAAGAAAGCTCTCAATCCAGTTCATAAGAACTGAGTCGATACCAATAGCTTGGAGTTTAGACAGCAGAGCGGGATGCCATACTCTGTCAAAAGCCTTGGAAATATCTAGAGCAACCAGACCAGACTCACCGGAACTATGGATGCTTCGGTGTAGATGCTCGGTCAAACACACAAGAAGGTTGCCAGTAGCTCTTTTCGGTCTAAAGCCGTACTGCCTGTCGTGTATGATTTGGTTAGATTCTAAATATTGCATCAGCTTTCTATTAATTATTGTCTCCATGATTTTGGAGAGAACAGAAGTTATTGCTATTGGGCGGTAGTTTAAAGGGTCGCTGGCATCACCTTTTTTCGGAATGGGCTGAACATGAGCTAGTTTCCAGGAGTTTGGATAAACTCCGGAGAAATATGATAAGGCAAAAAGTTTGCGCAGAGGTTTAGCCAAAGGTGAGGCACATTTATTGAGTACCATAGGGGGAATATTATCGGGGCCAGTGGATTTGTTGACGTCAAGCTCCTTGAGACATTTATACACCTCACGGGTCCTGAAGAAGATCCCGCCCATTGAATGGGCGATGCGATCGAGGACCGGTGGTGACGTATCAGATTCGGGCAGAGAAGAATTTGAGGCGAACAGAGATGCCAATAAATCGGCCTTGGATTTGCTTTCTGTTATCACCTCCTTTCCATTGATGAATGGAGGGGTTGAGGAAGAGGTAAAATTCTTCTTGATGGAAGTTACCAAGGCCCAGAAGTTTGCTGTCTTTTTTTTTTTTTTTTTTATGTGAAAGACTAGAGTCACAGGAAACGCCCTTTATACTGTGTCGACAATCTATTTTCTTCATATAGAGTGCAATGTCGAACAGCAGCTCTAGTCGGGGAAGAAAGGAACTGTCACAACCTACCAGCGATATTTTGCGGTCCACCTACTCCCAACCAGTACTGGCGACTTTGTCATCGGGACATCGAGAAATAACTCGCTGGAGTGTTATGCCTCCTGAAACGAGTTGAATCTCATCAACCAACCGATGACACGCGCTTTGGTGAAGCGGGGAAGGGCTAAGGAAGGCTATGACAGAAGGAATCAGGAATGTAAAGAGGGAAGAAGAAAGAAGGAAAGTTATGTAGGTGGGAAAGTGGAAAAGGCGAAGGACCGTGGGGCTGGCCGGGATTCGAACCCGGGACCTCTGGGATAGTAGCCAGACGCCTTACTCCCTAGGCTACCGAGGCCCCCTGCATTTGCGTTGAGAATCTTGTTTCTTAATTTGTCGTCAAATGACGATTTAACCTTCCTGATGGTGGAATTACAGGAATTTCTTAATTTGATATACTCACGACGAAGGGACTCACTTGGGGAGTGTCTGTACGTTCTATAAGCAGCTTCTTTAGCTTTAATTGCGTCCATGCATTCCCCATTAAACCATCTATTCGGCCTTGGCTTTGTAGATTTGATAGAATGAGGAATGAATAACCGCATTCCAGCCAGTATAATTTTGGTTTTGGCATCCCGGAAACATAGATCCCAGTCCGTGGCTTGAAAAAAGCGAATTAGCCCCAACCAGTTGGCTTTCCCATAGTGCCAAACAGTTTTTTTTAGGAACTGTGTTAGTAGGGGTAGTTACCGAGAGGTGAGCCAGCTTCGACGGAGTACCGTGATGGGTGTGATGTAAGAAACAGGTCAAGGAGATGGGCTCCGTGACCTTCAACGTCTGGGACACGCGTTTCCCGATTGACAATTTGGTGCAAATTATTAATATCTGCAAAAAGCTCAGCGTCTTTGCCAGAAACACTGGTGCCATTTGAGTATTTCAGCCAATGTATATTATGTACGTTGAAATCGCCTGCAACAATGATTTCACACTCCGGATGGGAAAGTAAAAATCCGGAGATTCGTTCGGATATAGCATCGAAGGCTAACGTCGAGGCATCATTACTTATATTAGGACTTCTGTAGAGAAAACAGAAGAATATGACGTGGCTGCGAAGAATGATTTTAATCCAGGTATAATTAAAGTCTGGAGTTGTACTATTATATTCTTTCTGAAAAGCCACGTCATTCCTAATGTATATGGCGACTCCCCTATGGTCAGAGAAGTTGTGCACTAAGGAATACCCAGCCACCTGAAATCGATCAAAATCGATATCGGTGACTTGAGTTTCACTTAGCGCGAGAACGGCCGGGGCGTGGGAGGTTAAATGGCACATTACGGGGAAAAGTTCGCGAGGAGGCACCGAATGTTACAAAAATGAAATGAAAAATTTTTGTTACGGAGCCTCTCCGGTGCAAGGTTCATGACCTCATTTGTTGCTGTCTGCGTCGGCGATGCAACCATCGGGCTAACGGGAAGAGTCCTGTTGATGTGCATCAAGTTAGCGAAACAGTTTTGGCAAATCAAGTCGTAAATATTCGGATAATTTGCCGTTAATTTGCCGCTAATTAGTTGTGATAAATTCGATTTTGCCGTTTTTTAATTTTTTAAAAAATTTAGTTGTTTCGCTAACTTGATGTCAAGTTAGCGAAACACCTGTTCAAAATAGACTTAATTTAAAAATTTTCAGTTGGATCTTATTCGCCGAATTTGCCGCTAATTAGTTGTGATAATTTCGATTTTGCCGTTTTTTAATTTTTTAAAAATATTAGATGTTTTGCTAACTTGATGTCAAGTTAGCGAAACACCTGTTCAAAATAGACTCAATTTCAAAATTTTCAGTTGGATCATATTCGGCGAATTTGCCGCTAATTAGTTGTGATAATTTCGATTTTGCCGTTTTTTAATTTTTTAAAAAATTAGATGTTTCGCTAACTTGATGTCAAGTTAGCGAAACACCTGTTCAAAATAGACTTAATTTCAAAATTTTCAGTTGGATCATATTCGGCGAATTTGCCGCTAATTAGTTGTGATAATTTCGATTTTGCCGTTTTTTAATTTTTTAAAAAATTAGATGTTTCGCTAACTTGATGTCAAGTTAGCGAAACACCTGTTCAAAATAGACTCAATTTCAAAATTTTCAGTTGGATCATATTCGCCGGATTTGCTGCTAATTTACATAGTTGTGCACATATAAATGCTGTAAAATGTACTTTATTTGAAACGAAAAACAATTTACTAAAAAAAGATAAGGTTTTCGCTAATTTGAGGTCAAGTTAGCGAAACACAGATGCAAAAATTACTTAATAACAAAAATTCTAAGTTGAATTATGTTCGCCGATTTTGCCGTTAGTTAGTTCTGGTAAGAACCGATCTCGAAACTAAACCGGTTGCTAAAAACAAATTCTGTCAATTCCGAATTCGAGGACACCACAACTAATTAAAATCGAACTAGCACCAAATTCTGGCCCCGATTGCGAGTCGATTGGGCCCTTCCGGACTACGTTTTATCGCTGTCCGCGAAAAAATTTACGTCAAAATTATTAAAGAATTAATTGCTGTTCACGACAAATTAGAGAACCCCACAACGCATTCGATTCCGTGCGGATTGTGATAGATCATTATTCTTCACAACAAGGATATTTTTTTGAAAAATATGGGCATCGTGTAATATAGACCTTCATGTATTTTCAGCCTGCATGGCGGTCCCCCGTATTGGGCGAGAAATGTTATTACTTTTTACGTGATTATCTGATCCGTCTCGCCTTAAGTATGCATTATTGAGAAATATATGAAATAATCGTCAATTTTATAAAACAAGTTTAATAATTCAAATAATTCAAGATGTAACATAATGTATGTAAATAGAACATAATCTTGTAGCTATTTTTAACATTATTATAAGACTAACAAAAACCCCGCGTACCTTCCAACGTCTTTCAATAAAAAAAGATTATCTGTGGCACAGTCCGCGGTAGGAAAAAGGTAATGAAAAAAGAACAAATCTGCAAAGATTGTTTATATCTTAACAAAATTTAGAGTATGTTACAACTTTTTTAAGATTCGATGATGAGACAGACACCTAGTCAAACATATTCAGAATCGTCCTCATAGATTTTGGGTGTTTTCGAAAACGCATGACTGCGGTATCACTGCAACATTCAGCAATTGGAAGTATGTGGCTGAATATTGCAGTGATACCGCAGTCATGCATTTTCGACAACACCCTTTGCTATGCCGGGCGATGATGCAGCCTATGCAGAACTTCGCTCATGGGACCATCCCAATGGCTCTTGTCGGGACCCGTCGTGTCTCAATTCAATGTCCGAGGATACACCCATTAACCCTGAGTAGAACGATGATAACGCCGACCACCTTTCATTATTCTCTTCTGAGATGATTACAGATGAAGATGGCAATATGAAAGAAGTGGAAATAGAAGAGTTAGAGAGATAATCAATAAAATTATTTCATAACCTGTAACCTATGGACTAGGCCTACTGGGGATGCCATGCAAAAAAGCTGCTTGAGCTCTACTTCCAAGGTGGTGAGGAAAAGAATGCAGCGCGATGCTCGAGTTTTCTCAGCCCCATATCTCGAAAACTATTGATTCTACGTAAATTCTGTACAAGACAGTTTTATGCAGATTTGTCTAATGAACAAAGTTTACCCAACCAAAATTTGCGTAAAGCGAGATATTTGCGAAAAACTGATTTTTGTGACCTTTGACCTCTAATATCTCAAGACGCGGACACGAGATTATATGTGCCTTTTGACACATCATGTAAAATGCCAAAACAAAGCTTCATGCCAATTTTCAGCTTATTACCTCAAATTCCGAGGTTGACCCCTTTTTTGCCTTATTTGACTGGACTATTTGGTATTTTTTTCTCATAGAAAATTTGACCGGAAGCTATAATTTCTAAAAAATTCACTGACTTTTAAAAAATTGATTCTTGCAACTTACTCTCTTAAAAAAATTATCAAAGATATAAAATGAAAGATTAAATCCTAAGCTTTAATAATGTATTATTAATTTTTTGAAAACACTTTAAAAATAAAGCGATTGATTTAGAATATCATGAAGAAAAGAGACGCGCGCGTCACGGCAAAATCGAAATTATCACAACTAATTAGCGGCAAATTCGGCGAATAAGAGCCAACTGAAAATTTTTAAATTGAGTCTATTTTGAACAGGTGTTTCGCTAACTTGACATCAAGTTAGCAAAACATCTAATATTTTTAAAAAATTAAAAAACGGCAAAATCGAAATTATCACAACTAATTAGCGGCAAATTCGGCGAATAAGATCCAACTGAAAATTTTGAAATTAAGTCTATTTTGAACAGGTGTTTCGCTAACTTGACATCAAGTTAGCGAAACATCTAAATTTTTTAAAAAATTAAAAAACGGCAAAATCGAAATTATCACAACTAATTAGCGGCAAATTAACGGCAAATTATCCGAATATTTACGACTTGATTTGCCAAAACTGTTTCGCTAACTTGATGCACATGTCCTGTTGCAGTGTTATGCCTGCTTAAACAAGACAATTCCCATCAGCTGACCGATATTGTTGCGGCGCCGACGATGGCAGGCAGAGAGTACAGGAAAGGAAGGAAGGAAAAAAAACTTACTTGCCGTCCGTTAGTAGTATTCGTCTAGTTTTTTTTTGTCAGTGATGGTGATTTCACTTTATTTTTTTATCACTTCACGCGCACTTAGTTTTTAGGTTTTTTTTTTAATTTATTATTGTTTAATGGTTTGTGTAGTTATTGTTATTGTTTATTTAGTTCGAGTGTAGATTTATTGTTATTGTTTATTTAGTTCAAATGGTTGATAAACTTGGCACCGGATAATTGTGTTGGTTACGCTATGAAGGACTGGCGGCTGCAACCGTCCGCACTACATGCTAGCCCAGTCCAGACTGTTTACGGGCTTAACTTGTCCCGACTTATTGAAATTGGAGTTCTACTTCACTCTCGCATGAGAGAATGAATATTAGAGCCCTGAAATGTGCGTCCTTGAATGTTGGCTCCCTGATTTCTCTTGCTCGGCGTTGGTCCCTCCGGGACATCCTCCAATCTGGTAAATACGATTTCCTTTGTATTCAAGAAACACACCTTCACCCGAAATCCAAACTTTCGTTCAACAATTATAATATTTATCGTAATGATAGCCTCCAAGGTACTGCTGTCCTTTGTCGTAATTCTCTAAAGGCCAGACAGATCCACCTCCCTCTCCCTTTTTTCCATGTTTCAGTCTAGATTTTTCTTAGTTACTTATTTCCCTATACCTACCCTAGAATGTCACGAATGTCAGCGCTGCCGACTTTTCTGTACTAATGCAATGCTCTCCCTCTTGGAACCCAACTATGAAGGTCTTCTTATAGGAGGGGACTTTAACGCTAAGCATCCTAACTGGTCCTACCACTCCACAAATCGTAATGGGAAAATCATTATGGATTGGAAGTCCAATAACCCCCTCCTAGACTCCTTTTCTATCATTTGCCCTGGAGGTCCTACCTTTCCTAGGTCCAGGAGTTGCATTGATCTTTTTTTAGCCTCGCATAAACTTTCGGGCAGCCTTGACTTCCACCAGTGTGTTACAACCCCTTCCTTCTCTGATCACTATGTGGTGGAGCTGGAAATCAGCTTTTCTGCTTATTCACCCTCCCTTTCTTCTCCCCCTAAATTCAGGGCTCTGGATAAGGTGGACTGGGAACAGTTCGGATCTAGTCTTGAAGACGCTATTTTATTTACCCAGCCCTTGCCTTCTCGTAACTGGTCCAATAACGAGATCGACTCCTCCCTATATGGAACACTTCCTTCAATTCCCTGCTTAATGATGTAGCACCGCTGAAGCCGTATGGCTTCCGTGATAGGCTCCCTCAGGATGTTCAAAAATTATTCCTCATACGTAAAAACTGGAGGAGAAAGCTTAAGAGACAGCTGGAAAGGAACCTCTTCCATCACAATAGTCGCACGCTTGCCCTTGCTAACCAACTCAAGCTACTTAGTCGCATTGTCGACGCACGCGTCTCCTCTTTCTTGAATTTATCCTTCCAAAATAAGCTTCGAGCTATGAGACCGGGCCCCTCTCTCTATAAGGAAATTAATAGAATCATAGGCAGGAAATGCACCTACCCCTTCGATAACCTTAGTCCTGGTAACTCTCGAGTTGATGTTCCTGAGCTGTTCGCCAGCTATTATAGGGATCTGCTTCAACTCAGGCAACCTGCGATTAACGAAGCCAACAGTGAAGTCACCCGTACTATAGATGATTTTCAGCTTCTATCTCTTTGCCCACAGTTCAACTTCGGGGACATACCCGCCAATAGTGAGAGTCTGTCCCATCCTTTCTTTAAACCCAGTGCCTTGGACTCGCTTATTCATTCCCTTAACCGAAAGAGGTCAGCTGGCAGTGACAATGTCTCTAATTTCATCTTGAAAAAGATCGACCCGTTCATAGCCTCCCCACTCACTACCCTACTTAACAATTGTTTGAATAACAGCTACTTCCCCATAGCTTGGAAACACTCGAAGCTAATCCCTATTCCCAAAGGGTATCATTGCAACTCCCCTGCCAACTATAGGCCCATCTCCTGCCTTTCCAACCTTGGAAAGCTCCTTGAGCGAAAAATTGCAATGGATCTACACCTTTTCCAATTGTAATTCAGAAAGTATCAATTGTATTTCAGAAAGTATCAATTGTAATTCAGATTTGTCAATTGTATTTCAGAAAGTATCAATTGTAATTCAGATTTGTCAATTGTAATTCAGAAAGTATCAATTGTAATTCAGATTTGTCAATTGTATTTCAGAAAGTATCAATTGTAATTCAGATTTGTCAATTGTAATTCAGAAAGTATCAATTGTAATTCAGAAAGTATCAATTGTAATTCAGAAAAATTCAACATTCATCCTTCATCATTCATTCCTTCGTTCGATCTACAAAGGAATACAGGGGAAAGTATCGCCAGGAAAAAGGAGACCAGGACGTCAAAGAAAAGATACATAGATGACGTCGAAGACGACTTGAGGCAGTTGAATTATAAGAAACTGGAAAAATCGGGCCAGGGATCGAGAATCATGGAGGTGAATGCTGGAGGAAGCCAAAGCCAAGGCTGTGGAGCTCCTGATGATGATCATCATGCATGATGTGGCTAGAAGAGTATCATCAATGAGTTGAATATTGAAATTTTCTGAATTACAATTGATACTTTCTGAATTACAATTGATATTTTCTGAATTACAATTGACAAATCTGAATTACAATTGACTAATCTGAATTACAATTGATACTTTCGGAATTACAATTGATACTTTCTGAATTACAATTGGAAAAGGTGTAGTGGCTTAGGGAAAGTCCCTTTGTACTGTTCGACAATCTATATTTGTCGTATAGAATGTCGAACAACAGCTCTAGCCGGAAGATAGAGAGTAGAAAGAGAGAAAGAGAAATAAGAAGGAGCTGCGCCAGTTGAGAGCAAACCCCAATTTACTGCCTTTAGAAATGCCTGGGGGAAGGGCAGACCGGGTCCCTCCAACTCAGACTCAACAACGTTAATACCAGTGTAGCAAAGAATCTCAAGTACTTGGGTATCAATTTCAGTCACCTCTTGAAGTTTAACCAGCATGCTAAGATTATCATCTCCAGGGTGAATTGCATCTTGGGTCGCCTGAATCCTGTTCTGAAATACAGTAGCAAACTTAATTCCAGATCTAAACTGCTGCTATACAAACAAGTTATTAGGCCTGTCATTTGCTATGGCTTCCCGTGTTCGCACACGATATCCACCACCTGGGCCCGTAATCTTGAAAAGCTGGAGCGCAGAATATTAAGGCAATGCTTATCAATTAAATTTAAATCTCGCAATAGACTCTACTCCAATCCCGAGCTTTATGATAGAGCCAACATCAAACCCCTCCTACTATATCTCCAAGAAAAATGGAAGAATCGGGTAAACAAGTTTGAATCACATGAGAACCCGCTCATCAGAAAATGCTGGTCTGATAACCCCCGCTCACTGTCCTCTTACTATCTCAGTCCAATGGACTTTGCAAACGCCCCTCCTGGATTTTTTTGGGCCGGGACTCCTCTCACAATAGGGGATAACGCCGATCGAGTTTGTCCTCCTTGGACATTGGCTAGCGGTGGACTACTTCCTTGCCTCCTACACCTTGTGAATTTTACCAAAATGTCGTCCCTACTGACTGATATCATTTATTTAGTTATTGCTGTTGTTTCAATTACTCATATACCAATGTACATATATACTTTAGTTAAGGTGCCTTAGATGTACTGTGTGGTGTTTGGTGCCACACATTGAATTAGGGAAAAAAATCTTCTGATTGTAACTAGACTTAAGATAGACTAAATAGGTTAAGTTATCCGATACCGTATTAGTATACTTCTTTCATACTGTGCCTGAATAAGTACCTTATAATTTCATAAAGTGAACTCTTTTGTTTTGTTACCTCCTAATTTTGTTTAAGTAAATGAATTTCCCAATGTATTAAAAATCTAAACTCCCATAATACACTATTGTTTGTAGATTTAACCTAAACACTGAATAAAATAAATAAATTTATAATATTATAATGTTAGAACGTAGTTTGACGGCGCCTCCCCCCCCTGTACCGCAATGCGCTCTATGCCTGTACACGGGGATGTCGTCGCCTTCCTACTATGGTTCTTTACTTAGGCAGATTAACGGACTGGATTGGGCCTGTGCGCGGCCCTGTCCGATGGTTTGTTTATTTGTTTAAGAGAATTGTGAACTGAGATATGTGATATGTATCATTAAGATTCTAGCAGCCTGCCTATTCACCTGGCTCCGATTTACCTCCAATATAATAACCCAAGTAAACCATACTAACAAATATACTTAAAGATTAAGTAAATTGTCTGTATGAATTGATCTGAATAAACTGTTATGTTATGTTTCATGTGAACAAAGTTTTTGTGACATTTATAAATGCGTATAAAAGATTAAGTAAAAATGAATTGTTCAGCGATGAGGTGACAATAAGGTAATTAAGGCAGAAATTGCTTGTATTGTAGGCCAACGGCAAGTGGCTTTAACGGCGCTACAATCGGGATCCGGTCCTGGGGTGGCATTGCATTGTCCACTTGGTATTATGTGATTTGATACGAGTTAAAGAAGTATTTTTAATGAAACAGTATTTCCTAATTTATTACGAATAAAAGTACACTGTTTCTTGAGGGGGAAAAATTACATGATATTTGCCGCAACCCCCCTCTTCTCACGTGAGATTTGGTGAGATTCGGCTCGACCCCCTCAAGTAATTAATGGACGACCCCTAAACTATATAGTCCAGTAAATGATCGAAAAAAGGCCTCCGAAATGCCAAAAATACCGCACGCGATTTTTTACCAAATTTTTATATTTTTATGAGCTTAAATTCAAAATGGCGTCATCCCCACCCTTATGCTTAATGAAAGCAAACGCGTTTAACTCTATATCTCAGAAACTATGCATTTTACGACAAAAATGTATATAAACTTTTTTGTAGATAAATAGGTGATCTTTTTTTTTTGCAAAGTCAATATTTTCGGAGTTATAGTGCTTCAAACTTCATATATCACTTCTATATATCATTAATGGTTAGCTCGCCATGAAAAAATCCTTCCTAAGACTTATAGAACACACAATTATTTATAATTTTTGTTATTATTATTTTTTACGTAGGGCTAATATTGCACGAGTTATACTGTGTTAAATGTCGGAAAAAGGTAAATTTACAAGTAGTTGTTTGCCAATATCTTTTTAATTACTCGTTTTATTGGAAAACTGATTATATCGTTCATTACCCATATTTTTTGTTTTAACGTCTCCTGTAAAGTTGACATTTATGGGTTTATTACACCTTAAAACTTAATAAGTAATGGTTATTTACAAATATCACGTCAACTACTCTTTTGCGACGAAAATTTATACCAACAAATATACTTGTTATAAAATTCTGTAGAAATTTTGTTTTAAACATTTTTTTGTAGCATTTATACTTTAGCCGCTATTCAGCCCCCAACGTTTCAATACTATCCACATTAATGTTCATACAAATAATTGAGAAATTTCTTTGGTGCACAAATTCTTTTCCACAGGCCTCCCGAAACGTATGTATGTTAGGAATAAGAAACTGGAAAAGACGAAAGAAGGAAACTATAGGCAGCGAGCAATAATAACAAGAGTGATTAGGTAGAGCTCAAGGACAAGTAAAAGAGTTAAACATATGAAAGAAGAAATAAGCGATAACATTAAGGAAAAATTAAAAAAAATATTAACAAACACGCGATGCAGATATATGTTCTATGCAAAAAGCACAAGAGTATGAACGAAACAGAAATTTTCCTTGATTCCCCTTCCTATTGCAATGTTTACATTCAAATGGAGGCAACGTGGGAACAGAGCACGTCGCGGTATAGAATTTGAGTATGTATGCAGTTAAATTTCGTGTTGGTTCAGCACTAACGTTACTTGATTACACTTGTATTGTCCCTTTATTGTTCACTCATACTTCCCCTTCGTTTTTTATCTTTCTTTCATACACATTCCGGGTAGTATGAAAGTAATGCTGCCTCCTTTTATCATAGATATTACTTCTGTGATATTTTGACTTTTTCACTCGCATTGAAATTTTTATCAGCTGATCTCAAGGACAATGAAACACTTTTGAAAATTTGTTCTAGCTCATCACTCTTATTATTATTGCTCGCTGCTATGGGCTACTACCGATCATACATTTTCATTACCACGAGCTGTATCAAATATACAAAGAACCTGACATAACCAAAAGCATTAAATCTCCTTAAGCATCAAGATTTCCCTAAGTCCTCTGTAGAGTAGGTGCGCTCCGCTTTTTTCAGAATGCGACTAGTGGATGCGAAGGGTTCATCTTTCTCTACGTCTCCTTGATAGAGCAACGCGATCCGTTGTGAGATTGTACGGTCTGTTGAATTTATATATGTATGATGTCGTCGAGGAAGACTTACAACGGTTAAGACTAAGACAGTGGGTAAAGACGAGCCAGAGATTTGGAATCATGGATGCCAACGCTGGAGGAAGCCAAGGCCTACAATAGTTTGTGGAGGTCCTGATGGTGAAGCCTAACCACAATGAGTTTCGTACATTATATGTTCATCATTTTGAAATATGTACTTCATTCAATAATTAATAATTATTATAATTTGCAGTATTTCGTATTTCACACAAATGAAAGTTTAAAAATTGTTATAGGAAAATATGACGAGCTTATTTCGGAGAAGAAAACAAAAGCAAAAAATTACAATATATTATTTGTAAAAGAAGTTGGTTGGACTTTCCGGCTCCGGCTCCAGTAACTACAAAATTCCTTCTGACTCTGACTCCGCGGCCCTGAATTAAACAACAGTCGATTTGCACAAATAGGGTATATTTGTAATCGTAATGTAAGCCATACAGGCTCCAGTATACTGTAAAGGTTACCTGTGCAGGTTGGCTTGCGCAAAAGCTGGCTCTGTTTTAAAAATTTCCTTTGGGGTATATATCACCGAATAAAAGAATTGGTGAAATTATAGGTTTCATACCCAACAGAAGGTCCAGCTTTAATAAACAAAAATTGTAGTGAAATGCCAATAATATTGAGCGGTTTTGATATACATAGTTGGCTATCTAATTCATCCGAGGTTTTACAAGAAATAAATGAAGAAAATCAACGACCTAAATATCTACAATGAAGTAAGTTCGAAGAGAAAAAATTCTCGGATTATGGTGGCGTCCTAAAGATGAATGTTTTACTTTCGTAACGAAATATGCTAGAGTTGACCCAAGTGCTCTAAAAGGAGAAAGAATGCCAACAAAGAGTCAAATGCTCCAAATTCTAATGTCTATATTTGATCCTTGATCCATCTTTGTAAAGCTAAACAAGATATTATAATGTGTACATATACATATATATGTAGGTATACAAAGTGTCATGATGGCGGAAGAAAGTTGATATTGTATTTCTAAAGTCTCAAGGTCTAAATCTTCATTTAAAATTGACTTAAATTGCTTTCTCCTTATATTTTTGTGATAATCTTATCTTCAACACTTTTATCTCATTTCAGTATTTTCTGATGGTAATAAAATCTTGACGTCAGAAAATAATCGGTGCCAAATATTTATTTTTGTTTAGATAAACTTACACGACATTTAATCCTTCAAACGCGCATTCAGTTAATTATCAGGCCTATTCTGAACTCCGCTGGAATTTCGTTACAGTCGTATGCTACCAATGTAAGAAAATTCCAGCGGAGTTCAGAATTGGCCTGTATATCTTTTCATATCATCAAATCAACAATAACCACAGTAATTGCTTAAAATAACCTTAAAAATATCTTAATTTTTAAGAAACCATCATTTTTATAAAACAAAAATATATTTTTTCTGTATGATTTGGAATGACCCTGTTTCCTCCGTAGGTTCCAATTTCATAAAATAAAATTAGTGAAAAAGCGGAGAAGTTAATATGGATTATGCTAAAACTAAAATCAAACTTTTTTTTGGAACAAATAGTTCGTTCAAATTGGTAAAAAAAGCGCTATTTTAGTGAACTTCTCACCGTCTATACAAGATTTCCCCCGAAATAGGAAGTAGGAAGTTTACATATTTTTTGAAAAAGGTTTGGTAATTAAATATTTAAATAATTCAGTAACCCATCATTCCTTTCATCTGAAAATTGTTTACTTTCTTATTCCTCTCTTTATGTATTTCAGTAATTTCACTTAAACTGGAGTATGTTCATGATACTGAGTTAAATCTCTCGCAAATAAAACTAATAGCATTATTTGATTCATCTATTTCTGAGGAAAAGATGCAAATAGAAATATTCATATTTCAATAACGTGATCGGAATATTAATCATTCTACAAATAGTAAAAAAAATTACCTTGAACACTTTAAGTATCTAAGAATTCTCTATAAATTACTCTATATCAACTATGAACACAAACAACAGTATTACTCGGAAGTCTAGTACTAATAATACGTATAACCGGTCTCTACGTGACTTCTCTTACAACAAAAAACTGCCGCTATGCTTCCTCTTCGTTTTATTGCTTTACTTGACTGATATGCCTATAACCTCAAGGCTAGTGCTAGTGAAGTAATAATTAAAAACAATAGTTTCAGTACCTGTGATCAATACGTAGCCCACTGCGGGGAATAAAGGACTACAATAGCCATTTTAAGCACTCCTTAAAAAAGTTCAGCGCTCTCGTTCTAATACTAGCTCTATATACTTTTTAACATTGCATGTCATTGCAGGGGAGCATACCTTTTAATGTTCCTTCAAAAGCTTTGTGGGAGCAGTATAAAAAAGCTTTTTAAAGAATATTCACGAAGTAGATATGTGAATAAGCTCCGGTGCCGAAAAGCTTTTACGTTTGTTCATTCTGCATCTGCAAATACCTTTCCTTTTCCAAACGCGAAGCGGTCTCCCAACTAAATATACCTCGTTCTATGTTGCTTGTCTTCGGTATCGAACGATAGCAGGTCAATTGAGTGTAGTGATGAGCAAACGCAAGAACAGGACAAGATTAATCTAGTCTTGTTCTTGTTCAGTCTATCTTGTTCTTTTTCTTGCAAGCATAACTAAGTCTTCTTCTTGTACTTGGTCTTGTTAAATGTGCAAGAGCAAGACAAGACTGCAAGAACAAGACCATTTTTGCTCATCACTAGTTTGCGCTACTTAGTATGTACAAATGCTTTTAATCATATGTTATTAAAAGAATGAATTTAGGTGAAAATTTTGCAAGAATCTTGCTCTGGGTCCAGTTCTTGCACAGTTAATCTTGTTCTTGTTCTGCCAAACATAACTAAGTCTTGTTCTTGTTCTTGCTAAATCGGCAAGAACAAGACCATTTTTGCTCTTCACTAATTGAGTGTACTAATGACACCCTTTATTGTCACCAGATAATCGCCCGTTTTCTTCGTTCTATAAAATTTCTAAAAAAAAATCCCCAGCAACGGTTAAAATTAGCTGGCCTGAATCTGGGAATCTCAAAATCACTGTTTCCATGCACATCGATAGTCCCAAGTACCTATAAGCGATCAGCGTCACTCTGTTCCCTTCTTTTATAGTATGGGCTCTTCTTCTCTAGAGTTGTCAAAACGTTGCTACAGTTGTTTGGTGTTGCCTCCTCCAACATCCAGAGTTATGAGTCATCAAAGACAAAATTTTGTTGTTTCTTTTCACTAAAATTTCCACTTCAACCACCTTTTTCTCCAAAAAATACGTAATAAACCAATATTTTGTTTTACAAAATTGGAAAGCTTGGACAATTTCCTATGAATAATGTCTAACAACTATTATGCTGCGACCTTTACTTTTGAAGTTATTAGCAATTTTAACGCAAAAGTTGGCCTTATTTGGTGCTTATTTGGTACTTTTCGACAAAACTCAGGTGAAAAACTACTAAAAAAGGACGAAATAGAGCCAATTTCACTATTAAAATTGCTAATAACTTCAAAAATAAAGGTCGTAGCATAATAGTTGTTAGACATTATTCATAGGAAATTGTCCAAGTGTAATACACTCATTCCCATTATACATTTTCATATTTCTCAAATCACATTTTTTTCCCCTTAGGTAAATATTTTTAACGGGTCACACCCGACAGTTTTTTTTTTATGTAAATCATGCAGACTGAACGTTGCAATTTTTCCCCGATCAAGTAAAAACGTAAATAGGTCACACGGGTGCATCAAATTCTTGAGGCCCGGTGCGTACAAATTGCTGACCCAAGGCAATTTACCTAAGGTGGGAATAATGATAATTATAGTTAGAGTAGAATAGATGTATAAGATAATTTTATATAAATAGAGCATTTTAATTAAATAAAATTCAGTCGTTTGAGTGGGAAGTCAAAAACTTCCCTAAGGCCGGTCTCACACTGCAGCCGAATTTTTTACGGCCGTATTCAACCGAATTTTAATTTTTAAATTCGGCCGAACACTCCCATAGAAGCAAACGTTAATAAAGTGGATATTATAGTTAAATGCATTTGTTTATTGCATAATATAATAATTGATTTAGAAGGAAACATTTCTTACCAGACCCAACCCCTTCAAAATACAGGCAATATTCTTACAGCTATTAGAAATAAGTCTAATAACAGATACAGTGAAATTAGTGGAAGCATACGCGATATGTACAAAGATTATTTCAATCACAAATTAGACAATTGAAAAATGTAGGTATGCTTTTCACGATAGTTCTAAATATTTTTGTGCAAATATGTTTATTGATAAATAAATGTTTTATAAAATACAAATAAATTAAATAGTTTTGAAAAAATGTTGAAGTACCTGAAATTTTCATTTCCTCACTTATCTCACTCCATGACTTTCGAGTTAAATCTCTATTATGGTAGCTTTTATTCTTCTTGTCCCATTTTCTATGGGAGTGCACATTTATTTATTAATTTTTCGCAGTCCATTTCGGCCGAATAATCAAACAAAGCTAATTTGATCAAACCAACGGCCGTCTACGGCTGAAAAAACTGGTGTAATGTGCGAATGAGAATAGCATAATAGTTGTTTGTAAAATTCGGCCGACTACGACCGTAAAAAATTCGGCCGAATCTGCTGCAGTGTGCGACCAACCTAAGCCCGGGAGTAAAGCTCTTCAAGAGTTGCTCCACTTACTAATCGGAGTTAATGCTTCTATACTGCCCCCATAAGTAAAAGTGCCGTATCTACAAAAAATTTAAAATTGGGTTTTTGATTTATTTGGAATAAGTATTTTATTTCCTATCATTTACTAAAAAAAAATATTCGTTATGTACCGTTATCGCGCAAATATTTTAACAAAAAACGCCGTATCTACACTAATTTGTTCCTGCAGAAAGAGCAAAAAAGCGGTATCTGCAAAAATCAAAACAAAAGTGCGGCATCTACATGCAGTTGCCGCGTTTACGCTAGGTTAATGTAGATGCCGCTTTCTTGCATTTTGTTACATTGAATCTTTTCATAGAAAGCTTAATTGTGAAATTCGTTTCGTTAATTGGCAGATACGGCATTTTTCCTTATGAGCGCAAAGCTTTGTTTGACTTAGTGGTCATAAGCAAAAGTGCAGTATCTATATTTTTCCTCCATAATTCCGTAATTTTATAAATAAAATGCAAAACGTATTTTTTTCTATATTCAAGATGATCAAATCTATAATTTAAAATAAAAACATCATATTTGTCGTATTTTGTAACACCGAAATACTAATTATATATGTTTTGCCATTTATCTCAAAATTGCTCAATCTGTAGATACGGCGCTTTTGCTTATGAGGGCAGTATAGCTGCTCCATAGGAGTTATTGCCTTCGGGCTGCTCCAGGTATTTAAAGGAATATCACACAAGCTTTCCAGTGGCCACGTGGTATATCCGTTTTCTACCATCGGCGATATGTATCTTCTTGTGACAAAAGTAAATTCTACTTATCATGAGTTGGTGGGAGCTACAGAATTCAACGAAAAGCTCAACTTGCTGTTAGTGACTTATCCTATGCTCTGATTTCCAATTGTGTGTTCAAGGCCGATGTTGTTGGGGCCGATTTGTGCGTTTAAGTTACCCATTAAGACAATGATGTCCACCCTTGGAATAGAGCGAAAAGTCCCATTCAGTCGAATATAAAACCTATCCTTGCAGTCATCGCCTGCGTTCTGAATTGGGGCTTAGCATTGGACTAGCGTAGTAATAATACACGGTGATAATAATCCTCACAAACTACTGACCAGCTAATTAGGCTGGACCTGGCTTCCGTGGTATTACGCCAATACTTTCAGTTTCGCTTCTGCTAGAATATAAGGACTCACCGTTTGGGCAGATATTAGTGAATTCTAAAATTCAACACTACAAAACTCAGCTACAGACTTCCAATTGCTGAATTCTGCAGTGTGCAGCTTTTGAATTCAACCTATGTTCCCCGCATCATGCCATTTGGTCTCCTTGAGTCCCATGACCCTGATTTTATGCCATGCCAGTTCATCTTCCTCAATGCTGTGCATTAGAAAGCAATGTTCTTATATTCCATGATCCGATTCTTGTCCTGGTTCGAAAACAAAGGTGGAGTTTTTATGGGATCGGGTTGCTAACCCTCATCCCAACGGACTTGAATGAGTTAGAAGTGCTATATCATCCGCGTAGTTGAAATATTCTAGTCGTTCTACTATTCCACATAAGGTTCTTCTTCTCTGCTGGCCTTCTTCGGCATTTCATCAAATACAGTAATGAAGAGTAATGGTGAAAGGGGAAACTTTGTTTCACTTCAATTGTCGTTATTGGGTCCCTTAATTGTCCATCCTTCATATTTATGCTTTATTGCATACTATTATGATCATTTTAGATTAATTTTGTACTTTATTCTATTTAGCTAGTTTTAGTCAGGATACATAATAAATAATTGTTTAGTTATTAAAAAATAAAATTGTTTTTTGTTATTAAATTCATTCTTTTATGCACAATTGTTTCATTTTATATTGACTGTCAAAATGCTATTCATATTTCATAATATTTAATTTATAAATATTCCTAACAATATTCATTTTCTTTTAATTGCAGGAACTTGATTTTTGTCTTTGCAGAAGCTTCAAAAATTCAATTTGTTGCAACACAGGTAAATATGACATAAAATAACCCACCGAAATGTTATCTTGAATCAGAGTCTATAAATAGAATATAAATCCAAATCCAATCGCGCTCTGTTCCCACCTAATTTTGCCAGTCGCGAGTGGAAATTTCCGTTCATATAGTCAGTCGCAAGTGGAATAAAATGAAATTGGCATTTATTATTCTACTGTGTTTTTTACGCAGAGGTAGTAATTTTAATATTTTCCTTAATTAATTTATTAATGATTGGAATTATTAATAAATTACGTGTCTCTTATGCTAAATATATAACACGAAGGCGTTTATATAGGGTATCTACAAGTCATTTACCTTCCAAAATATCTTTCTTTTCGTGATATGTGAAGATATTTGTAGCTACAGAAAGGCGAACATTATTAGTAAACATTTCTTAAAAAGTAATGAATTTTCATTTTTTAAAACTGCGTAAACGCAGTTTTCATTTTATTTCCGGTAAATTTTTTTTCTTGTTTTGGCCACTCAAGTGTTCTGTAAAAATCAAAAGCCATTGCCCCTAGTTATAAAAAAATTTCACTTACAGTCGTCATCATAAATTTTCCCACAAGAAGATATTTTTCTTTGTTGCGGCTTAGTTTCACCGCATAAAAATTTGATTGTGTTATTTACGTTCGTGTTAAATAAACAGTAACGACAGCGGCAATAAAGGCAAAACACGCGCCACATTTAAGACACAACGCATAACGGCAATCTGCAGTCGACCCGTCGTCTACATGCAACAATAAAGTGAAGGCATTCAACTGAGCGCTGAATAAGATTCAGAAAATTCAGACTTTTGTATGCTTGTGTCCTATATAGCCTAAATTCGAAGCTGCGGCAACATCTTAGCTTCTGAGAAGTACAGTTCTGGACCGAATTTATTTTCTTACTGTGGCGTGCTTTGTGAGAAAACTAGAAACTGCGATTCGGGAAAAAATTTAAATTAACATAAAACGACTGCGAATTACGTCTTAAGTTGTTATTTTTCTATTGTGCAAATAGTAAAAAGTTTATTCAACTCGCAACCACAGCTGAGATCACAACATGAGAAACATTATTCGAGCCCCCTGCTTCCGCAAACTGTTGCCAGGTTTAAATTAAATTTTAAAAATATCATGCGAAATGTTCCATTTTCTAAAATAATTAAATATTGATTAAAATTTCAATTAAGACTAAAAATGTGACCATCAATCTTGTTACCTAGCACGAAATTCGTTCACCTTGACAGGTGGCAACTTTTTTTAATCACAGCACTCAAGTCATTGTCATTTACGTAATAATTTTTGTTGCACATTTTATGCATTCGTTGACAAAAACCGCATAAAAAACTGATCGAAAAACCGATCCACTCTAATAATCTTGCATTTAAAGCAATTTTTTTGAAACGCTGTTGCGAAAGATTGCTAAAAAATTAGGATATTGTTGAAGAATTTTCGACCGATTAAAGCATTACGAAAGGAGTATGCTAAAAAATGTAGCTAGAAAACAGCGAGGGAGCGAGCCGAGCATTTAGAACAGTTTTGAAGATTTATGCAATATTGCCGACGTGTTCATGGTTATTTCTGTCATGGCAGCTTTTTTTCGGGGGAGTACCGCTGTTAACTTCAAAATGGGGAAACCGGCATCAATACACGCTGCTGTCCAAGAAACAAACTTTCAAGGTGTGGACTCAATGAGCTCGATTTGTGGCGATTAAGATTTATTTTCAGTTTCACTTTCGTTTTTCTGAATCAAGTTGCAAGCTGCTGAAGATTTTTTGGTTGCAGAGGGGCAAGTATATATACATATAAATGCGGCAATTTGACCTGTTTTTGTAGCGTTGCCAGGTTTGAAATTTCTTATAATGTTACTTACAATGGTTTGACTTCAAGTGTGTTAAATTCAAAATTGTTGAAGCGTTTAATTAATATGTGAAATCAGGAAATCAACCTAGCAAACCATGTTAAATAAAATAAGTAAAAATCGTAATTCAGTAATAACAACGGTTTTTTTTTTTTTTGAAATTGTAGGAGTAATGCATTCATTTGAAATAAACCACTAAAAATCAAGTTTTAATTACATTTTTTTTTATTTACATTGGAACTGTTGTAAAAACTATATTTCTTATTACTACCTCGACATACAGCGATCTAATTATAACAAGTGGTCGACCTGCCAAATTGACTAGAATCTCGAAACCGAAGAAACTAGGCAAGAAACCGCATTGTTTGAAGCGGTACCGACAGCAGCGTGTCCGTTACGGGGACATCCCCAGCTATCGGATCAAAGAAGAAAGAAGAAGAATTGTGACAAACGCCTTAACGGGGTGACACACGTTGATATACTTCATTATGTTATTACAGTTACAACAAATGATAGCTGTATTCCTTTTATATCTTTTATAAGAACTTGGGAGTAAAACACAAAAGGAACAAATTTGTTGGTTATATGGTTGGTTATCAATTGGCCAACAATTCAATTCTTGGTCAGTCATTGACAAGTGCTGTAGGTTAATTCAATTAAATATTAAAATTATTAACATTACTACAAAACTGCTTATATAATAAATTGTTGATAATTTAAATTTAAACAAAAAAATTTCTTTACAAATGTAAGATGTAATGTTACGGAGATATAGTGGTAAAGCCATTTGCACACCTTGGAGGCCAAATGGGCGGGGTAGGGGTTACAATCCCGAAAACTCAAATTTAAGCAAATAACCCAAAAATAAAACCTTGTCCTGCATTTTTGCAATGTTAAAGTACTATTTCCATGGACTAATTCATAACTTGTAAATTTTTTTAAAATAATCAACCCATTTTCTCAAGTTTTAAAATACACTCCGGAATGGTCAGCTGTTTCTCCCGACTTCAACATATTTGAGAGCTAATGGCGATAGTTATCACGAACAATTTATGCGGATGGAAGACCGTTTCAGAATATCGGCGGGCTTCACACAGCAACTGGAGATGCTTTTGAGCAAATTCCATTAAATTATCTACAAAGTGTCTATATAATTCTATAACAAATAGACTTTTTGAAATTGTACGAAATAACGGAGGACGTACAAAATATTAACAATAAAAACCATTAAATTATTCGTTTTACTATCTACTTATTTCCAAGCAAGGGATAATTAATTCGAATTCTTAACTGTCAAACATGTTGAAAAACAAAAGACAGGCAAAGCAAATACTATACACATACAGTCACTACAAGGAGAATCCGGCCGAAATTTCAAATGGGGCTAATCAAATGCTCCGGAGTGTACGTTTCAACGCTTTTTACACCAGCCTTCGCGACTTATCACGGGTTTCAAACTCCGTATGTTGGCGTGACAAATAAGACGTACAAAACCATGGCATTGTTGTTAATTAAACAAAAAGGCTGTTAAATTACTCACTCGAAATATCTCGGATTTCTAGATTTTGCACATGGCGAAATTACCTCAATCATGGATTGTATGTGAAATGACGTAGGTTGATGTCCATGTTAAAACTTACAATTAAGGCGGTTATCTTTGTTGATATATACGGTGCTAAATAATTTAAGTTTAACCAAGAATCTGGAATAGAATGACCACATATTGGAAACCACCAAAAACCCATCCTAGAAATCCTCCTACAACTGGTCCCGTAATCTAGTTTTGTTGCCTTTTGCTCGGGGGGGGGGGGGGGATCTACAAGATTTTAAAAATGTACAAAAAAACAGTTACAGAAACACTCGAGTGTGATATGCCCTACCTATCTGATGACGAAGGTATATTAATCTGCCAGTTTGCATGGTGGGGCGGCCGTAAGGAAGAGTTAAAAATGAAGAGGAAAATTTATTCGAACGCGTCAGATACTCAGAGGGGATGTTAAATGAACCCGAACGAAGCTCCCATTCAAAATACTGACGATGCGGATGCGGCACAAGCTCGAGCAGCATTTTGAAAATGCAAAAAACTTGATATTTTTAAATACTGAAGCGCGTCAGATTTTTATGCAGACGCAGACGGTTCAGATTAATGTCCTGATCGTGCTGATCTATAAATCTGACGATTATTTAGAGGGATTTTTCTTATCTGACGGTTTGAAAAAAATCAGAATCAATTTTAATTGCTGTGAACAACTTCTGCGCGCGTGATACTCTCCATTTAAAGATGTTGCTGCCAAAAATTCAACATTAACGCATGTTATCCGTGATTTTCTTAAAATAAAATAAATTAAATAAATAAATTCACAAAACTTAAAATACAAACAATTCAGAGTGTTGCACATAATACCACGAGTGCTGTGATCGCTGTGACGGAAAATTGTGTGTGGGGACGGAGTGAGAAAGTGAGAGATAGAGAAAAGTAAAAGAGAAAGAGACACGCAGAGTGTAAAGTCAATCAAAACATATCTTAACAAGAGGAAAATTCGATTCGGGAGCAAGCGACATCGAATCAAAGCAATTTCATATCTGTAGGTACCTGTTGTTTTGTAGTTGCTCATTACAGAAAAACTTGGTTATTTAGGCCCGAGATAAATTGGGAGTGAATGTAATATCTGAATCGCTCAAATTTGACCTACTGAATCTTTGACCGAACTCAGCTTGCCAGCTGCCATACCTGCTAGCTATATGTGACAATTGTTGAAGCATTTTCCTTTAATATACCGTTTAGTTTATGAATTTTCGACGAAAACCAAGGGAGTTACAAAGATTTTAGTCGAGCGTCAAGTTAAATTTCATAATATTCCGAGTAATTATAGCTCATTATCTCCGATAGTAGTATAGTATTCATAACTGTCAAAGTTTTTGCGGTGAAAGTAGGCGAAATAAAATATGGATATACTCGCAATGATTATACAAAATAATATAAAAATGCAAAAATTGAAAGAAAAAGGTTGAATCCGCAGGTTAAATAATAGCCTGCAACGCTAGGAAAATTGTAAAAAATATTTAACATTGCATTCTCTTTAAACAAAAAATAGGTGTTTTTGGCAGCTGTTCGCATATGCCTTTGGAATTGTGCGAATTTTTGCATGTTTTCCTTAATTTGTCCACATTACCTACTACGTCACGCATCTATCAATTTAGGAGTCTTATTCCTCCTATCCATGTTTTGTGTCTTCTGCACGTGCTCCGGAGTCCTTTTATTCACTGACAGACGCACCAAATGTTATTCTATGACAACCAATTTCCTTTAATTTCCGCAGCTGGAAATTGGCGCTGAAGTTACTTCCAAACGTAGTATACCATGCAGCAAATGTAGATTTCGAAACCATGATAATACCAGGATTGTACCTAGTACAACCGTGATTTTTGAGTACAGACACATAGTTTCCTCGTTAACCATGGTTTCGATACTGCTAGTCTGTCACGGGTATAAAGTACTCTTCAAAAACTAATCGTGTGCCAAAAATCATTTCTATTGGGTTTAGTGTCAGGTTTTAGTAAAATTTTTACTACAGCGCCTCGACTATAATGTATTTAAACTCATAGCGTCATCGATTTGGCAGCTCTAGTTTCGAGTTCGAGCACATTTCATCTGGAGCTGAGCAAAAGTAGCTCTCTCCAGAACAAATTCGCTCTAACATGGAATTGCTCTGATTCATTTTCGCTGGCTCTTCGAATGAATTTTGCTCTCTTCAAGATTTGTTTTGATTAACATTTACACATTTTTGTGTTCTGAACATATTAATTCTCAGAAAAATTGACAATTTTACTTTAATTTCTTTGACATTTGAAATAACTGTAAATATCCCGCGTCGACATCTAATGATGATTCTAAAGATTTTTCGACCATTAATAATTTTCTTGTATTATTATAAATTTTTTTATTTATTTACTTTTCACAACACGAATAACTTTTTAAATTTTAGAGCACTTTTCAAATCTGTCTATGTGATACAGATCTAAAAACTTGCTCTTTCTGATCCTTGGTAGAGCACTTTTGGGCAAATCGATGACAAAATCTTGGTTTCCTCTTAGAGCGAGTGACAAATCGATGACACAGCCCTGAGACGGAGCGTAAAATCGATGATGCAATCTGCTCTAAAAGCACTTTCGAGCAAAAAGGGCAGCAAATCGATGACGCTATCAGTGTCTTTTAATGTTGCATTTGGCGTTTGCTGATTTAGCAACTTACATATATTATACATCTACGGTGCGATTTGACCTTGGAGGTATTTATTAAGGAACTTTTGGTTTATAGCAAACATATTACGCAGCGAAGTTCGTTTTTAAACCACCCTGCTGTGTCTTGGTAATCATAGCAACAAATTGAATAAAACTTGAAACTTACTTAAAAAGTTCAATGACAAAAACCATGCTGAATGTAGTTTTGCGCAGTGATTATAAGCATTCTCAAAATAGGATTCTAGTTTTGAAAAGTGCTAGTTTTTGGCAAATCCATGTCTTGTTCTAGATTGAACTGGTTATCTGACGCCTCCCAGTCGGGCAAAGAATTTCTTAAGTTTGAACACCAAGTATGAACTAAACAAAATATACAAGCATACATGATGAGTGTAGTATGAATGAAGATAATGTACACAACCAAAAACAACGAAAAAGTTTAAGGCTGAAGTGTAAAGATAAATCTAAATTTATTCAATATTTAATCTAATATTTCATCAATTTGAAATTTTCCTTTTTCAGTTGCACAAAACACACGTATTCTCATGAAACTCAAATATTGCGAAAACTCGCGCAAATGAAAGTTTGTCGTTTCTACCCTTTGACGCCATAGCACAAGTTTAATGTATAAATCGCAAGTAGCCCTTGAAGCGCTCGCAGAGAAGGAAGACAATTTTGAGTTGATAATAAAAACGTAATATTAAAGGGAGTCCCTGTGCTTGTCTGTTTACCAGCAAAAGTCAGTCGTAATTTCCACATGCGAACTGATTTGTATTCACGTCCTGACATCGCTACTTTCGACCTAATGACACAGAAAAATGACAACGTCGCACTATGTATCCGCCTAATCAGAATGGATGGCGCTGAAAAGAGGGACAAAAGAAGAGTGAATTTGTTTACTTGAAAACTTTTCCAGGGGCTTTTCCTGCGTGTTAAGAATACTTCGATATCTTTTGACTAAAACTAGGACTGTGGACATGTATTAAAGCACAGAGGTATGGGTGTTTATTTTGAGAGTGTTCACACGTTGGTGAGGGTCATAAATTGGCCTTTGATGGCCTCCACTACGAAGCTGCCCATCATGTGCTGTTCGCTCCGTACGTTGCATTGCGTGTTACGAAATAAGCTTTGCTCATATCATGTCGAAATGACCACGCAAAGACCTCTGATATGAAGGTGTTCGAAACGTTCTTATCGATTGGAAGCAATGATGCCTTGTAGTGATGATGTCATTGTTGTTGCTACCTTCTAGAACTTTTGCCTTTGTTTCCGGTGTGGCGGCGAAGTATTATATTTAGGATAACGAAAACTATTTTTGGCAGAACATGTGAATTCTGAAGGTAAGCATAATTTGATGAGCTTTCTACACTGTGATATAATAATGGGGAGTGTTGGAATTGTGATAAGGCTGCGATTAATTATTCAGTTCTTATGGATTCAAATAAAACCCTCTTACTACCTTCTTCTTCTTTAACGGCTCTACAACCGGGATCCGGTCCTGGCCTCGCGCAACTGTTCTCTCCACCGGTCCCGATTCTGAGCCGATGTCATCCAGTTTGGCATCCCTAAACTCTGAGCGTCCTGGTCCACGCCATCCTTCCAGCGAAGGTTGGGCCTCCCTCGCTGTCGCACCCCATAGGTCTTACCGCAGAGAACTTTCCGAGCAGGCTCATCTTCACTCATACTAGCTAGATGCCCTGCCCACCGGAGCCTACCGAGCTTTATTTTCTTCACAACATCTATGTCGCCAACAATCCTCCGAAGTATTTTCCTCTCAAACACGCCCAAGAGGTTTGAGTGCTTTTTGCTAAGCACCCACGTTTCGGATGTATATGTGAGAACGGGTAAGACCATCGTCTTATATAGTAAAAGTTTAGACGTTATGGTTAGATATTTGGATTTGAAGAGCCGTGACAGACTATAGTAGGCTTTGTTGGCTTTTAGCAGTCGTGCGCGTATTTCTGGTTCCATGCTATTGTCGGCTGCTACTATTGACCCAAGGTAGGTAAATGATTTTACCACGTCAAACTCGTGTTCCGCTACCTTGATTGTGGGACCAATGTTAGGTGTTCTTCCAGACGAGGCCACCATGTACTTTGTTTTGCTTTCGTTAATGTGCAGTCCCAGATTTCCTGCCGCTTGCTCAATCTGAGTGAAAGCTTCTTGTACAGCTGTTGTTGTTCTTCCAATGATGTCAATGTCGTCTGCGTAAGCCAGTAATTGGGTGGACTTGTGGAGGATTGTACCCCTTGATGTCACGCCCGAATCTCGGATCACTTTCTCCAACGCCAGGTTGAAAAGGAGGCAGGCCAGACCGTCCCCTTGTCGGAGTCCATTATAGGTTGATTGGTCTGGACAGTGTTCCGGATACCTTTACTTGGCTTGACACATTGATCATGGTCAACCTACATAGTCTTGTCAGTTTGTTGGGGATGCCGAATTCTCTCATGGCTTTGTAGAGTTCTACCCTGGCTATGCTATCATAGGCGGCATTAAAGTCTATGAAGAGGTGTTGAATTGAGTTTTGAAACTCTAGACATTTTTCCATAGCCTGCCTCAAGGTGAAAATCTGATCAGTCGTTGATTTGCCTGGGCTGAAGCCACACTGGTAATGGCCTATGATGTTTCTGGCGTATGGGGCCATCCTGTTTTGTAGGATAGCGGAGAATATCTTATACACGGTACTCAACAACGTTATACCGCGATAATTAGTGCACGCTGTGACATCTCCTTTTTTGTGTATCGGACAGAGGATGCCTTTTCTCCAGTCTTCTGGCATCACTTCCTGCTCCCATACTTGCACAATTCATGAATCGCTTGGTGTAATGGAGGCCCTCCATATTTAACCAGCTCCGCTGCGATGCCGTCTGCACCCGAGGCCTTGTTGTTTTTGAGCCGGCTGATGGCTCTGCTAACTTCTTCTATGCTTGGTGGCGGCAGCATAGCATTGTCATCAGATATTGGTGGAGCCTCCGAATCCTCAGTTAGCTCGCCATTTAGCAATTCATGAAAGTGCTCTTCCCATCGCTCCAAGATGCCTTTAGGATCGGTGATCAGATTACCTCCTTTGTCCTTGCAGTATGTGCAACGTGGTGTGAATTGCGTCATACTGCGGACTCTTTGGTAGAACTCCCGCGCCTGGTGCGGCCGTCGTTCTCTGTACTGTTCTAGCTCACAGACGAGATTTTTTTCCCAGGCTTCCTTTTTTCGTCTGTGAATTCTCTTTTCTTCTTTTCTGAGCTCTTTATAGTTCTCTTCGCGTGCCCGTGTTCTCTGAGACTGCTGCATGGCTCGGTACGCAGCATTCTTACGTTCAGTTGCCAGCTTGCATTCATTATCGAACCAGTCGTTCCGATCTTTACGACTTCTGCCTAAGATGGAATCAGCAGTACTAATGACAGTATTTTAAGGCGGGTTCAGTTCTCTTCAACGCCCGGCATCTCATCCCCAGGACTTAGGGCGAGTTCTACTGCATGACCGTAGCTGTTTCTGGCCATTTCATTGCGTAGTGCAGCTGTGCTGATTCGAGCCTGATCAGCGGATACCAAGCTTTTCAGCGTTGTAATGCGCTCTCGGAGCACCATACCAACAAGATCGTGATCCGAGTCGAAGTTGGCACCTCGGTACGTTCGTACCGTCATCACACCCGAAAGGTGGCGGCGGTCTATCAACACATGATCTATTTGGTTGCGAGTGGCTCCATCAGGAGATACCCAGGTGGCTTTATGGATATCTTTACGCGCAAATCTAGTACTTGCAACGACCAAGTTCTTACTTGCTGCCATCTCTACAACTCGCTGTCCATTGTCATTAGTGTTTTCATGCAAGCTGTGGTTGCCGACATATTGCCTGTATATGGGCTCCCGGCCTACATTGGCGTTCAGATCTCCCAGTATGATTTTTACATCATACCTGGGGCAGGCATTAAGTTCCCGTTCAACTAATTCGAAGAATTCTTCTTTATCATCATCCGGGGACTCTTCTGTAGGTGCGTGAACGTTTATGAGGCTGATGTTCTTAAATTTACCTCGCACACGAAGGGAGCATAGCCTTTCGTTTATTGCTGTAAAGCCGATAATGGTAGGCTTCATTCTTTTGCTAACCATAAAACCTACTCCTGACAGCTGTAATATACAGCTGTAATATATGTTGTGAAGCTCGAGTTCTGTTCAGAGTTCGAACGTTCCATGAAAAAATTCGTAAATCGTTTTGCCTTTTTCGTTGCCGTGGTCGTCGTCGTTTATTCCAGTATCCGAGGCATGTTGCTCGTTCCGTAATAATTGTTTTTTACGGGTGCGGTTATTAGCCTCACGCCAACCTTACTTGGAAGGGACTAGCCCGATCATATTAGCCTATCCTCTCTCATAGAATAGTTACCAGTGGCCACCGCTAGGAGGTTATGATCGCACTTCCATCAGTCCGAAATAGTTACGGCACGTGCATGTTATGCTACATGTTATTCCCCCTATTCCGCTGATGACTGACCACCCCTCTTACTACCACTGCAGTATTATTTGTTATTTTTATGACTGATATGTATGTATAACTTTGTTATGGGCTAAACTTAAAGAGAAGGTGATGAAGGCTTGTCAAATTTAAGAGGAGCGAATTATGTTTCTTGTCGAGTAATTCCGTACAGCAGTCGATAGAACTTTACGGAACAATATTTTTGTATGTAAATAAGGTGATTGTGAAGAATCACTCTGTAAGCCTGAACCAACTATGACATAACGGAATGTAACTGAACATAACCTTAAGTACCTTCTCCTAAATTGACGTAATGAACTTGACAAATGTTTTTAAATTCTGAAGCATCCGTAAAATTCAAATCCCAATTCACGCTTTGCTTTCTTTGTTTTACTGTGCACGAAAAAGTTAACTGTAGAGTTGAGTGTGAGCAGAGCTGCTTTTTAATTGCGGAAATATTGTCGTGTTTAGTGAAGAAAGGCGTTAATTTCACAATTGTCCATAACGATAATGTATAGTATAGTACTAGCGACTATGTTTTGGCAGGACTTCTATATTCGTATGGTTGCTCATGGGCTATGACAGACCAAATAAGCCCTTTCAAAGTTATTCAAGGTCAAAGTTTGCAAATATCACATTTTGGCCGAAAAATCTGGCTATTTGCTTGGTATTTCAGGGGTTTCGACAGCTTACGATACTCCGGCCTCCTGTTGGTGGGATGCGCCATCTAGACCTTCGGTATTTCAACACTGAATAACTACGACATTTTTAAGCCGATTTTGATAAAGGAACAAGATTTATTTATGATATTCTCTACCATTTAATTCAAATCAGTTTTTGAATACAATGTCGATTAAATGATCTCCACTCGATTGAGTAAGTTGCGCTTTATTTCAGGAGAGATGAAGATCTTGCTTCATAAGAGTCGTTCCACTCCGTTAAACTCCTGAGATCGGTGGCGATAAGGCACATTTGAGTTACCGGCAACACTCTCTATTGTCGCTTCGACAACTTCATTGGAGTGTCGCGGACGCCGCCGAATGGGCCGCTGACAAGTGGCTACAGATCCGTACTCAAAAAAATTCTTAACCAAACTACGAATTGTGTTGTCTGAAGGCGCGGAATTTCTTCCTATTTTTACGACAAGCACGCGCAGTCTTCACAATTGAACGATTGTTTTCAATGTAAAGCGTGGCACACATAGCAATCAAACAAATTATACTTATATTTTTTTATGTAACAGACTAGAGGCCTAGGGAAAGTCCCTTTGTACTGTCGACAATCTATCTAGAAGAGATAGAGAAGAAAAGGAACTGCCACAACCTAGCCGCGATATTTTACTTTATTCCACCTACTCGCAACCATTTCGCGACTGTAACATCGGGGCATCGAGAACAACTTGGTGGAGTGTTATGCCTCCTGAAACGAGTTGAATCTCATCAAGCAACCGATGACATGCGCTTGATGGAGCGGGGAAGGACTAGGGAAGGCTCTGTAGGGAGGAATCAGTCATTTATGGCTTTAGTTTTTTTTTCTAGAAAAAAAACTATTAATTTTTTTCTTATAAAAATTTTCCTCAATTTACCAAAACTACAAATTATACTTATTAATTATTGAATGAAGTACATATTTCACAATGAACTACAGTGGGTGGCCAAATTGTTTTTCAATTTGATCTACTATCTAGTACTTGACTGCAGTTTTAAGTGGTAAGAGCTAGGCTGGTATGTTTATTGCGTTAGTCATGTTTCTATGGATCAAATTCTAAGAGGGTAAGTTAAGGAGACTGGTCCAATCGGCCCCAGGCCCGGCGCAAAAGAGAAAATATCTCAGATTATCGGTTATAATGAGTGCTGAAATTCTGTACAGTTTCTATATCCTCTAATTGTGGCTAAGGTGTTAATATTCTTATTTCTGTTTATTTATGCAAAATATCTAATATCACCCTGTATTTTTGTAACCGTATAACCTATTTTCACGAATAAGGAATCAGTGTATGCACTGTAAAAGCAACGGTTCCACCATACCAGAGCTATGAGTCAACAACCTTTTTCTCCAAAAAATGCGTATTTGATGTTAAAATTGGCCTCATTTGATACTTTTTGGCATAAGCTTGGGTGAAAAAGTACTAAAAAATTCTGAAATAAAACCAATTGTATAATAGACTTTTACGTAGGCCATCACCACAATGTCGTTACATTCAAATTGACATTGTTACGATTTTGTGGATTAACGGATTCGTAGGTTTAATTAAGGAATACACTTTTAAATTATCCACACAAAAACTTATTTATTTAAAAGCCAAACACAGCTTAATAACAAACACGCTTTTAAATTCTATATAATAATTAATCTGACAGTTTATTTTAACTGAAAAAACAAAAAGCCATCTATTTTTACCTAGCTTGAAAACCTGGCGGAAATTTTATGCGTTTCTACTAGGAGTGCAATCCCCCAAAACAAGAGCAGGGGTAGTTGGAGTACTCCGGAGTAGCAAATATCGCCCAATGGAACGCAGCTAATATCACGCCGAATTTTTTAAACCCCTACTTTTATATTAGTTATACAGGAGCGCGCTCAAAAACCTTACTATGGTTAACCATAGTTAACTATGGTAAACTTTTGTCGTTCAAAAACTCTGTGGTTAACTACAACATAACCACGAGCATAACTTTTTGGCGTTCAAAAACTCCCGTGGTTAACCATGATGTAGTTAAATTTTAGCGATAGTTAAATGGTTAGCGATAGTTAAGAAGAAGAAGAATAAAAACAACTCTTTGACATATGTTTTAATGTTAACAATGAACAGATCGAAGTGGGATTTCTGAAATTATTACAAATAAATAATTAATGGGCATATACAGAATAACTCAAGCAAATTGCGGAGACTATTTTATGGGAAAATATTTTATTTTTTTTTAAATTCGTAGTTAACCACGGTGCGTTAAAAAACCTCCATGGTTAAACATAAACTTGCGTGGTTAAGTGAAGTGATGAAGCATAACCACAGCTTACCTCGTGGTTTACCATAGTAATGTTTTTTAACGCGCTCCAGGTAGTATAAATTATTTAACGACTAAAATCTAATTAGGTCTTTAATTTTATTATTAACATTTTTTTCAACTACTTTTTCACGAAGAATTTATATTTATATTTCATTTGACAACTGATCAGCTGATTCGAAACGAAAGGACGGAACGAATTGGACCTGCCCATCTGGCAGAGAAAAACGAACGGAGCGGACGGGACTAATTGGTTTTGTTTCAGGTTTAACGCACTGAGTATCATCACTCAATTACAAGGTTGATGACAAACATTGTATATTTCATAGTTGGTAAATCAACCTTCTTTTGTTAACGAAGCTTTCGCACTGTTGACTGAAAAAATTCAGATCCCATGATGTCTTCAATCCATTTCATTTATATGTACTACAGGTATCATAATACGTAATTTATGATTGCTAACCGATTGGTGGCCAAGTAACATTTGACCTAATTTGCACTTTTTTAGAAATGTTTTGAAATTGTTTGAAATTGTTGTTCGATGCCTATATTTAATTCCCTTGTTCTCGTAGAGAGATTTCAGAAACAGATAAGTATGTATATACAATAGAGTATCTGCTTGCGGCCCAGATAAGGCCGAATCTTTATTTTTAGATTTCTTGACCCAATTTACTTTTAAAGCCCGCGATAATTTTCTTGGAAAGAACAAAATATCGGCCCTTGAAGCAACAATGGCGGCGAAGTAAAAAATATTTCACAAAAAACTTTTGTTGAAGATTTACGCGCATTTTTGTGATGGCACATTACAAGTATATTTATCAATTTTATTGTTATCTATTAATTAATTACTCTTGAAATAATGAAGGTCGGTGAATATTCAAATTTTAAGTCTGGAGGCACTTTTTGACTGGTTTCAATATACTATGCAGTGGCGGCGCTAGTTGTCCAGTTTTTCTTTTTGACAATCTGGTTGTAAATACTTGTACACCGGTTTTCTTTTACAAGATGTTTTCGGAAAGTTGTTTATTCTTTGTTTTTATGCATGTATTTCTTATTTATACCAGTGACGACATTCCTTCTGAGGACAAATTGAGGCCAGACGTTATATTTTTCGAGTATTTGCAAGGTGCTTTTGTCTATCTGGTTGTTGATAATCGTTTGTTTTTAAATAAAAATTTTCACAAATAATTTTATAATCCACTATTTTATTGCCTTGTTGTTTGATGTGGAAAAAACAGATGGTTGTGAAAGGAAGGAACTTTGGATTTTGATACAGTATGAGCCCTTGATCCGAAAATAGTTTTCGTTGAAATCGACTTCATCTAGAGAGAATATTAAAAACAACAAGCTTGGATTCGTGTTTTATTTTAGAAAGAATCCGTTGTGACAAGTACACCAGTTAACATAAAATTTGTCCTTTCAAAATTTATTTACAAGGTGTGTCTGGCAAGTTCATGAACGTTTAGCTTCAGCTAATGATATAAATACCTTCTCAAGAGACAGATTACTTTTACCAATTAATGCCGAATATTTTTCCATTTATGTAATAAGATTTCGCTAAAAATCGACAGCTTTAACACGTAACTTTAAACTTTAACTAACAAGCAATATTATAAATTGCCAATGTAATCGGCTACAGGCGTTCCACAGAATCTATGCCAAATTGTCCGTAACAATATGTTCCGGTTCATTATCATTGTTTTTCTCTGTTTGACTCTATTCATACCATCATTGTACAAGGTTTTAAAACCTAAAAATTCTGCGATAAGCATAAAACCTGTTGTTTTATATTGTTTTCTATAATTTCTTTTGGAAATTTTGAATTTGAAGCGTTTTAGTGGGTTATTCTCTTGCATTATTCTGAAATTCATAGGACAGTCTGCCCTATATGAAGCTATCGACAGAAATACTAGTTTGATATATTGTTTGTGCAATTTCTTTCTACAACCTTGATTAGAAAAGGGTTCTTGTTCTTCTTATGCTCCTTTATTCCTTTCGCCTGATTTCGTCGTCTATCTTTTCTTGGAAGCGCGGCGCCATAGTTCTTCTTTGTAGTTCTGTTTTGGGGTTAGTTGAGATATCCGTTGCTCTCCATAAGCGAAATAGCCATGCTTATGTGTCTGTTCATTTATTTATTTTGGGAGTGACTTCTGCTTCTTCCCCGCCATTTTCGGTTATAATGTTGCCGATTTAACAGAATTTATCTAAAAATCCCACGTTACGGTCATTCCGTGCTGTATCCGTTTTTTTAGTTTTAATTTATCTTAGCCTTAAGCCGAACTACTTTGCTAAATTGTTGGAACATATTTCTGAGGTCCTGATGTTTGTGGTCTAACAATACCTATTTTATGCCACTTGTTCTATCTATCAATTTATTGTTCTGACAAGGATGTCGTTCCTTGGGTCCTTTTGAAACTTCTTTTGATCCACTGTAATATAACTGTTAATTTCAAGTTTCGCACATTATATGTACTGTACATAGTTCGCGGGACAATGCAATGCGGGACAAGATGACAGACGAATTTTGCAATTGTGTGCTACGATCCTCCACATGCGTCCCAAATGAAAGGATATGGCAAGTGGGATGCAAATAACTGTGTGGCGTCATTCCAAATTTAAAATGGCGAATTACCTTTTTCTTCACAACCACCTTGCTCGAATCCAATGCTTCCAAAATGAAATACTGTCTTATCTCTGAACAAAGCCTGGAACACCTCACCATTACTCTTTCTTATAGTAATAAACGACATACTTGTCAGCGCTCTAGATAGGAGTACAGGTGGCGTGCATTGGCGTTTGCCGGTCAACCTTAAGGATTTTGACTACCCGGTTGATATGTTTCCAGGCCCACAGATATCAGGACCTCGAAACATGTTAAACAATTTGGCAAAAGAAAATAGTGCAGCAGGCTTAAGGTTAAAAAACTACCGACGAAAACTAAAAAAATCCGGATAAATACAAACACCATTGAACACCCAGCGCTGTATAACTGCGACGTGAAAATGGTAGATAAATTCTGTCACCTCGGTAGCATTATTATCTAAAGTGGCGGTGCAGAAGAAGACGTCAGCTCCGGACGTTAGGAGAACTTTGTACTGTTGAGAAACATGGAAAGTCATCCAATTCATCACAAGGCACCTACAAGTTTTCATCAACAGATGCCTACGTCGTATCTTAAACATCCGCTGGCAAGATAGAATTTCAAATAAAGAGCTATTGCGCCTTGCCGGATTAACCACACCTTGCGACGCGATCTAGCCAAACAGGCCCTTGACTTGAACTCGGAACCCGTTGAGGCTAGAACAACTTGGAGGAGAACTCTATTAGCAGAGGCCGCAACAACTGGAAGATCCTGGGCGGAGCTTAGAGCTGTCGCACAGTTCGGTGGAGGGCAACTATTTCCGCCCTATGTCCCATGAGGGTTTAAAATGGAATAAGTAAGTAAGTATAGCGAATGTTCTACCGAAAAATCCTTGGCTGTCTGCACTGCAATGTTAGGCTAAGCGAACACTGGTTACCAGCACAGCACAGAAAATTAGATGGGAACCAGCAGAGAAATATTTACTTTCCAACTGTGAATACTGAACGCAGGTCACATAACGTAAGGTAAAACTCCATATAAATACTTCCACTGCTGGGAACCCGCTGGAATCCAGATCAGACGCTTTACTGCGTCTGGACTGTGTCGTACCAACAGAGGAAACTGTGTTTCAATCACTACCCGCAGAGGTGAGACAGAGGCCTCTGCGGCTGCTGTACCTGTGCTGTCCCGAATATGCGATGGTAGCTTAAATATAATAAAACACCGTTTTCTCAGCTGTACTGTGCTGTGATATGCTGGGCTGCGCTTGGATCAGCGTTCGCTTAGGCTTAGACCTGCACACCAGATCGTCTCAAGCATCTCATTTGTATGGGTCGCGCCAAAAGAGTTGATGCCGAGAAAGTCGCGTTTTCCATGCGCAGTAGAATCCCCGCATGCCGTTCCCGTCCCTTTTGCCTAGTCGCAACAAATTTCGAAGGGGAAATTTGAAAATACATAAGCGCGTTTCTTATCGATATGTGCGCAATATTTATTTGTGTGCAGCTTTAATTTCCCCAGCTGCGTTCTCCGGCATCAACTGTTTTGGCGCGACCCATAACTTACTTTTCGGGTGTACTAGTACAGACCAGGAAATTGTTCATAAAGAGAACAACTTGACTGTTGAAAAATCTTTCGCGGTCTTATTCTCCATCCCCTCCAACATTCTCAAGAATTCAAATGTAGGGCTTATCACCATGTAGTTCTATGACATCATCACCGACACGAAGTATACTGGTAATATATAAATTGTAATTTGTAATCATAAAACTTCTTCGTGGCTTGAACAAATAATTCTTTTTCCTAAGAAACTCCGTCCAACCAACTTTGAAAATGCCACATATTTGAGCAACCAGTATTCAAAAAGTAATTAACATAGGATCGGATGACAACTTTCGAATTCCTAAAACAAATTTTAATTTTCTTGTGCAACGAATATCGATTTTTACATTTTCGCGCGCTCTTCGAAAAACTTTTTTTAACTTTTTTTCTTTATTGTTATGGCGATAAGAATATCAACTGGCATTTAATTTTGATATTTCTAAAAGATAGATTCAGTGACACTTCATAAAACTTCCTTTGTCGTTTTTAAATTGCCGTTGTTTCAAAATAACAAATATGTGAAAATCAATTCATTAGTTTGTTGTCAAATGACAATAATATTTAAACCTTGTATCAAGCTGCATAAACTATTAATAATCCATTTAACTTCATTAATCGTAAATGTCAAAATGAATTAACATTTTTTTTTCTTCCTGTGAGAAATAAATCAGATACGTAATACAACGATCACACGCGTTATAGCATTTAAAGGAGCTTTTGATTTACAAGTTGTAAGATAAAATCCGTAGGTATCCGTAAATCCTATAAAAATAGAACTCAGTAAAATATGAACAGTAGTTTAAAATAATCTACTATTGAATAATTTAAAAAAAAAACTAGGGGCGAAATTGGAGCACTTGGGTTTCATCTCAGATTAATAAATACTACTATGGAGTGGAATCGAGTAACTGTGAAGTAAAGAGGGATTTAGTGTCCGCCATTTAGGTAGACTCCACTTTTTCTCCGTTACATGGCTTCATGCTTCTAAAGGGCCAAAGCACTCCTTCCAATCACACCACACCAAAAATTTCGAGTGTGCATAGATGCTTTCAAACCCCGTGACATTTGGCGCATCCTGGAGTACAAAGCTCGTACAAATGTTTAAAAGCTAGGAAAAAGCTTCATTTAACTCTTTCTATGAAATCACTTGGTGTCATTTAGTGCTAGAGGGATGTGTATTTTTCTGGAGCTTTAATGATTATTTAAAAAGTTTAGAATTTATGAATGAAAAACGTCTTTTTTATAAATATTTTTATATTATCAGGCTTTTGTATTTTACACATTTACTACAGAATCAATTTGTAACAATTTCTATTAAAAAATAAATTTGTGTGACTTTTCATTACGAGATTATTGACGTTTTCCGCCAGTCGAATGCGCGCTTCTGCTTGGAGGGGTTGTGTTGCTTGCGGCTGCGGAGAACTCTCATTTTAAGAATGAAAATGCGTATGTATTTAAACGAAATTTTGTGAGCCTTTTTTTTAAATTATTTTAAATTTATGGATTAGAAAATATATTTAGCATAATATTATAGTAAAATTATGCTTATTATGATGAATAAACTGACTTGGTTGAGCAGGGGTTTTACATGTATTTAAAAGCTCTGCTCAACACAAATAAAGATAAATTAACCTTTATTCATTCGGCATGCGAGCATTCCTTCCCAAATTATTTAGTTGAATTAGTTTTTCTGCGTTTGTTGCCGTTTTAACTTAAAAGAGGGGAAATGGTAGGACAAAATTTATAAAATTTGGCAACGAGGTTCGAAAATTTTTTGTGTCACATTTTTGTTGTTATTGCGTGGGCGGATGGAGCGCTCGTGTATTTAGCCCTTAAGATCGCACTTTACGCTCCATCTATAGTATTCATTAATCTGAGTGTTTCATCTTGTCGCCTATAAATGTGAACTGCATTCATTCCTCAAAAAAATCCATTTATCATTTCTTTGTACTGTTTCGTTCCTAGTTTCAATTTTTGTTTGGAATTTCAAAAACGGGAAGTGTTGATCGACAAGTCAACAGAGTTTGTTCTTAAACACGGAAGAAAGAAATCCGAATTTTTATACAATTTTATTTTGCGACTGAATTACTTATAAGTGACTAATCTTGTCCTCCTTTGTTCTAAATTCACCACATGCGTTCGATGTAATGGCATCAACATAAACATTTCATTAATCCGACTACTTTAAAGAAAAGCGCAGTACGTCTGGATTGTAAATTGACAAGTTAGTGCTTTGACAATGTGAAAATTTTCAAAAAAAAAAAAAATATTTTTTCTTACATATTTTTATATAAGACTTATATGATCTCTCAGAAGATGTAATTGCAAAGGTATGAATTACTGCAAATTATTACCAAGGAATCAGTTTTTGTTTTTTGTTGTTACCGTGTTGTGTAGATAACAGAACTGTGCTAGTGTAAATTCAAGTTAGTTGCTGTTTTATGAGAAGTGGTTTGAATGATAAGTAGTTAATAAATGTACATACACTGATATTTGCCAGATATGTAAAAGTCTTAAGTTTATGTGACAACTAAATAAAACGAAACATTGCTTATGTAGTTTAACGTCTTATGCCGCGAGAAGACCTAATTACACTTTTTTGTAGTGAAAATGACGCGAGGCTTGGTTGTAGAAATTAGATGTGAACATGTAACCTGTACCTGTAACTTGCAATCCTTTCGGAATCAAACAAAGAATCCATAAGTGAAAAAGCGGGGTTTGATGGAATATGTATATGCTTTTTAGGCGCTAGGCTGTCACAGCGCAGCAAATGTTTAATTAGTAAAGATCTTATAATTTGATTTTGTGTATTTATTTCTTTATGAATCGTGTGAAAAGCAACTTCTAACGATGGCATCTATAAATTTTATACCTGTGACACATTTACCATCATAATGAAAGTAACCTTCATTATCGCGGCAAAACCCCATCATAATGAAAGTTCAAAATGAAAGTATTTTACCTTCATTTGGACTGTAATTTCGGTTAAGTGACATCTGTTGCAAAACTGGAAACTAATTTTTATAATAAATTTCCCCTCCTTTCTCCTTAAAACTGACAATTTAACAGTCAATTCAAAGCAAACAAACAAATCTGAGCCCAAGTAGTTCAAAAATAACGATGTCTCAGGAAAACTCGAGGAAAAAAAAGCAATTGTGGCCAAAAGAATCGGTTAGTATCTTATCTTTTGTCACTTGCAAATGACACATGCAAATGAAAGTAAATGTGTCACCCCATCATTTCCTTAACCATCATAATGAAAGTTACCATCATAATGAAAGTATAGTGTGTCACAGGTATTATTTCTTAACATTTATTTAATAAGTGAATTTCGTCAATGGATTATACCATTAGTGAACACGTTAGAATTGATTTTCTTAACCAACAGTGTGGCATTTTCGCCGTACTAAGACAAACTATAATTTATCCTATGTCATCCCAGGGGGAAAAGTTCGAGTTAGGTTAGTTCCGACATACTTAAGGTTGAAACCAAATCGGTTACAATACCGAAAAGCATGTAATTATGGCGACGGTTAGCCGTACGGGAAAACCCTAATCGTATGTCGCTTGCCCTATTGGTGTCTTTGTTCCCCTCAAACTCTTCTTTATAGTCCGTCCCCACGACCCAACCAACTTTGTGCAAAACTCTTTGTTATGGCTTTTTTATCGCTTTTTTACGACCACGAAATACACAACCGAGTTTTTGTTCAGAACCGGGGAATTTTCGAAAAATTTTAGTTATTATGGCTTTTTCGAAAAAAAGAAAATCAGTTTTACGATTGCTTTGGAAACGTTTTTATGCTTGCGCCCCTAAAAAATTACATAAAATTCTTAGGAACGCGTTGTTGGGTAGTGTGGACGGACGATTACCAGAAACTGCTATACTACCTTACGCTATCGACTAAAACGATCACTCAATAGGTAGAGTTTTCTTCAGCGCTTGCGATGGGTAGAAATGTGTGAAGGTGCTTGACCTCAATAAATCCACTGGCCTCCACAATATTCCTCTTGTGGTATTTGAGAAATCTGCCTCAGCTTGAGCTAAACCAAAGCTAAATTTCTGCCCTGTCATAATTTTCGGTAGCTTATTGCAGCTTGGAAACTAGGTCATACTCAATAGCAATTACTTTTGTTATCTCTAAAATTATAGAAACAATAATTAATAGAAAGCTGATGGACTATCTTGAATCTAACCAAATAAAGGTTCAGACCCAATGAATCTATTGCTGACCTGGCCCTAGCAGAGCATCGCAACCAAAGCATTCATCACTTTGGCGAGTCTGATCTCGTTGCTCTAGATATTTTCAAGCCTTTCGGCAGAGTATGGCACCTCGCTCTGTTGACTTAACTCCAAGCTTTTGGAATCGACTCATCTCTAAGGACTGGATTGAGAGTTTTCTTTTTGGCCGTTAAGGTAGATTGGATGGCGTCAAATCTAATTCCCAAAACATCTCGGCCGGTGTTTCCCAACGGTTCAACCGTTCTCTTCCTAATGTTCATAAATGATTTGCTCTCAATCCCTTCCAATCCATTTTCTAGTTTTCCCGATGACGTTACACATGCCAGGTATTGTCTCTTAGATCGTGAAGTTATTTCCAACTCTTATCAACAGGGACCTACACCCATATAAAGCCACCGACGTCGAATTAGCACTCTAGTTGATGCTATAGAACTACAAGACCTATATAGGAATTAAATGCAGATCACGACGAGTATAGGAGTTCAATTAAAAAAACACAAAATTTTCAGCGCTTGATTTTTTATCAATGGCTCCTTGGGGGCTGTTCTTGTTGAGCCTTATGTTTACAAGGTTTGTAGGTTTAAATATACCTACATCAAAAATACATAGCCGCTGCTTAGCTTAAATTCGATAACGGTGAATTGCAACGTTTTGTTCGTGGTGTTTTCCGGGTGTACTCACAAAAACTAAGGACGGACGAGCAACGAAAGAAATACACAAGTTGATATGACGAACGTTTATTACAGACTGAATTTAGAGGACTTAGAGCCTTATACAGATTCTACCGTTAGTACGATTACTTTATTTTATGTTTGCAATCGGTTCGTAAAACTACTACATGTTGATACTAAAACCAACGCCATAATAAAGGTTTTGTTGTTGTTTTCAGCTGATCCTTCAAAAATATAACTAACTAATAACATTTAAACTGAATTTCAGTAAGGCTTATTTTCAATGGACTATAATTTTTACAGTACCTACACATAGTCTTAAAAGATGGGTGCCAAAGAGGAAATATAATTGAGAAACGTTTATTATAAATTTATAAATGTATATGACGCTTCAGCAGCTGATTTTAGTTTTTTCAAAAAAAAAAAAAAAAGCTTATACAGAGGCTCTGTCCGTCTGTCCGTCTGAAGCCTACTTTCATCTCTGAAAGTACTGCAGCTACAGACTTGGGAAATATATCAAAATGTAGCTCTTGGTCAAAAGACCAAAAACTGAGAAAATGGTCTGGAAATTTCAACCAGAAGTATATTTAAACAACAAAAAAGAGCCTTTAAAGAAAATATTGTGACTAATTTTTGTGTTCTAAGGCTTATAACTTCTTAATTATTCATTTTACCACAAAATTTCTAAGTAATAAATTGTAGATTATTTAATTCTAAACAAAAAGTGTCCTTGCAAATTTCCGGTAAGATGTGCCGTTTCGGAGATATAGTGGAAAAACCATTTGCATACGTTTTCCAAGATGGCGGCCAAATGGGGGGGGGTTAGAATCCCGAAAACTCAAACTTAAGCTCACCCTGACCCCCCCCCCTACACATCCCAAAAATAAAACCTTGTCCTGCATTTTTGCAATGTTAAAGTACCATTTCCATGGACTATAAAGGGCTAGGGAAAGTCCCTCGTCTGTGGGGCTGCGAGTTCGATCCTTCGGCTCGCGGTGCTTTTTTTTCGTCATAATAATTTTTTTTAATTTCCTTCGGGGATTTTGTTTCATATGAAACAAGTTTGTGACATGAATAAGTCTCTAAATTTGCTTCCAGAACAAAAACCGATGATAACGAAATTATGGCATATAGTTTTTATTTGCTGCTCAAAAACTATTGTTTATATTGAATAAAGAAATATACCATGACGTGGGTGAAGAATCAAAAAATTTTATTGTTTACATTTGATTTCCTTTTTTATAAGCTGTGATGATTATATTGTAGTGTTTGTTAAATACTTTGTTAAGTTTTAGATTACGCAGTCTCACAACTTATAACCTACATAAGCCTTTAACAAAAACTTTTCAAGATTAATTATATATAGCATTGGTCAGTGTGATACTCATGAATCTCCATGGCCAAACTAGGGTGCGGTAAGCCGAATTTTTAACAATAAGACATGTATGTTTAAGTAAAATAATACACCTAATTCTGTTGTGCAAAGTGCATCACATTAGATCAGTGGTCGGCAGACCATCGATCGCGATCGACCGGTCGATCTTTAAGGTTTTCTTGGTCGATCGGGAAAATTTTTCTATAACATACTAGCTGGAACCCGGTGCGCCTCGCTGCACCCATCAATGTGCTTGGACGGTGGTCATTCAGCCCTTCCCGCACTAATGTCCGTTGTAAAATATATATGCTGACCATTTTCGAGATGACCTTCCAAATGAACCACAGTTGGATATCTTTTATGAATGGCAAATTTGATTTTTCTACTTGCAAATAGATTACAGGTCAAAACTATTTGCCGGTAGAAAAATCTGCTGGGTTGAGAAAATAATAAGAAGTATAATTGAGACAAAATCCATATTTGAAAAAATTCCCATTAGGTTTGAATTAAAAATTAAGTGATATATCCTGGGTTATGGACTTGGCATTGCTAACAGACATTACTGCAAAATTAAATGAATTGAATTTAGAATTACAAGGTAAAAATAAGACAATAATGCAGTTGATTAGTGCAGCAAGTAGTTTTTGTCAAAAACTAAAATTATGGAAATCAAATCTAACCCAAAACATTTTCCGAATTTGCTAATGAAAATAGCTAAAAGTTCATCGAATTATTCTTACGAAATACATGTAGAAATTTTGACAAATTTCATCAAAGAGTTTGAGATTCGTTTTTCAGATTTCAATGAAATTGAGCCAATAGTAAAGTTTGTTATGTACCCCTTTATTGATACTAATTTAGAAGCAACTTCAAAAAAATAAATTGTTGAAAAATGTGGCTTTAAAAAGGTGGTCGATTTTAAGACTTACTAATTTAATCTGAGGTGATCTTACTACGGAAAAGTTTGCCGACCACTGCATTAGATTATCCTCCAATCCAAAGAAAAATGTTTAGATTCGTTTTCTATAGTGTTTACATGTGTGATGTGCTTTTTTTTCAATTTGACACATTCGAATTATTGGCCTCGATTCCCAGATCCGGCGGGTTGGAAGTGAGTGCGGATCAATCTCCACTTAATATATTGTCATCCAATCTGAAGTGTTATTCAACAGAAAGAATACCATGAAAAAGCGTAATTAGTGGCTAGTCTCTAGGCACAACATCCCACTAGTTTACTTCTTGCTACAAAATAGAACGAAAATGCAAAAGGATGCAACTCTCGCAATAGGGTTTAATCTGTTAATAATATGCATTTGTATGTAGCTTGTTATTGCATATTGTTTGATAATCCAGTAAAATATTGCTTAAATAAAAATTATGTTAGGAAGATTATATCAAAAATAATTTTTGCTTTTTTAAATCACGAATATCATCCAATTCTTTTTGACCATATCGATCGTCTATAATTTTATCGTAGCAATCGAAAATTAGTTATATTATTAAATTCTTGAAAGGAAATCCTCAATACTTATCGTCTAGGAAACGTCTTTTTCATGCTGTCAAATGATTAAAACGGAGACCCTTGAAATTGTCGCGTACGCCTTGTGATAATTTTTATAATAATTTCAATGTTACCCAAACCACGTGATTATTGAGTTGACTTTTTGTTTGCAATATGTCTGAATCATTTGGCGATAACAAAAGAGCATGAAATTCAGAAAAACTGCTCTTATCCCGTAATTTAAATGTACGAATAAAAATAAATTGTGACATTTGACTCGAAGATACAGATTAGACCTGATAAAACTACAAATTTTAAAATTTCATAAAAATCGACAATTATGTATAATTATATAAAAGAAGAATTCTAAATTTCCTTCTATTTTTTTTATATCACGAAAGCCCTGAGTGTGTGCATTGATAATTTTAAACAAGTTTACCGAGTTATGAATTTTCATGTAAACATTGACATTGCTTTTCATATTTACTTGTACTAAATTATTTCTGTTTTAGTACTGCCCGATTAAAGGGTGCCGAAAAATGTTTATCCAATTTATTATGTCAATATATCTTCTTAATATTTACTCCGTCTTCTTGCAAATGAAATCATATTTTATTAATTCGAGATATAAGATTAGCTACAAAAAAATTAACTATGTAAATATTTACCGAAAGACGCGACTTATGCCAAAAAATATTTATGTAAAATTTTAGGTAAATTGGCTTAAGTTTATGTTGATTTATTTATTAAAGTATGTATAGCTGATAATTATGTGATTAGTCGAGTTCTTTTGTAAATATGTTTTAGCTTCACACAGTCAATTCATTAGTTCTTATGGCAATTTTTTCTTATGATTCATATCTTGTTTTATATAATATCAGTTGGGTGCATTAAAAATGATGCCAAGAAAACTTGTATCAAATGTCTTATTTGGAAAATGAGTATAATCCGAGTGTCTGAGTATAAATAAAAGTAATAAAATTCACGAACTGCGGGAATTTTACTTGGGTCCAACTTCCACGTTTTGTTGGTGTCCGAAGCTTCACTTCGTGACCATGTTCCTTCAATATCTGTATGAATCGATGAGTACAGTTTATTTAGAAACGATAGGAAGGATCGTCCTGGTGGCGGAGTCGCTATTTATGATAAAAAAAGGTCTCCGCTGTTTTAAGGTAAAAGAATCTATGTATATCCAATGCTCTGCAATTCCTTAGCGTTGAAATTGTGTGTGGTGTTAGAAAATGCCTTGCGACCGTGATTTACTGTCCACCACGCACATTCTCGTTACCTGTAGCCAGTCAACTGGAAGTGTGGCTCTCCGAAGCGACTGTTGGAGGAGACTTTAACGTCAATATCTTATTATACAGCTCTCTGTGCATTAATTTCCTGACCCTTTTCAAAACTTTTGACCTGAAGCCAGTCAATCAACTTCCAACGTACTGTAACACTTCTAATCGATCCTTGTTGGACACATTTTTCGTGTCGGATAGAGGGAATGTCTTATTTCACAATCAGATCAGCCCCCAAGTTATCCTGATCATGACATCCTATATCTTTCCCTCAACTTCACAACTGAAAGCAGCGAGAATAAAACTCGTTCCTACCGTGATTATAAGGCCATTAACAGTTCTGATCTGTTACATGAATGTTGAATGGACAATATTTTCTGGTTTCATTACATTGACGACCAAGTAGCTTACTTTAGCCTTTTGTGCAAGTAGGTACCTACTCGAATCGTTTGCTCCAATCAAAGTTAAACGCACACTTCCCTCTACCTCACCTTGGCTCTCCCCTCAAATAAAACGTCTAATATCTGAGAGAGAATACCTGTTTAGAAGATATAAGAGAAATAAAACTGAAATGAATCGTAGAGCTTTCACAGCTGTCAGGAATGTAATCACCTCGACTATCCGCAAAGCTAAACTGAAGTTCTTTTCGGCTAAACTCAGTCCAACCGTACCCTCGAAGAAATTTTGGGGTAACGTAAAGAAACTTGGGATTCATGGTGATGACTGTACATCCCAGAGCAGCCTCACCGCAAGCGAACGAAACAACTATTTTACCACGTTTGTCAACAATACCAGTGACAATTCCTGCTCGAGACTAATTGATGGCAACCTTAGGCACTTCAGTTTTCGCAATGTGGATTACTCTGAAGTTCACAAAGCTTTTTACTCCATAAAGTCAGAATCTGTTGGACTTGATGATCTTCCGCCAACCTTCCTTAAGTGCATTTTTCCTGTAATTATCCCCTATCTTACACACATTTTTAATAACTGCCTCACAAAATCATATTTTCCACTTCAATGGAAAAAAGCGAAAGTAATTGCCTTACCCGAATTCAAATCCCCGAAAAAGCCCTCTGATTATCGCCCCATCAGTACCCTATGTTTCTTAGGCAAAGTACTTGAGAAATTACTTGAGAAATGTCATGGCAAATCCAAGCCCACTGTGAAATGTGGTCTTTGCTATCAAGTACACAGTCCGGCTTCCGGAAAAGCAGTAGCAGCGAAACTGTGCTGCTAAAGGTAACTACTGACCTTCGAATGGATCTTGATGGTGAATATCAAACTATATATGGGTTTCTGCCCCTCAGCGATCTCCTTAATTCGGAATTACTTAAGTAATCGTTCCCAAATGGTATAGTTTCAAGATTCTATCTCTGATCCATCACCAAGTACATGTGGGGCTCCGCAGGGCTCTATTCTAGGGCCATTACTTTTCAGCATCTACATTAATGATATCTGTAATACTGTCAAGGATTGCAAACTCCACATGTATGCGGACGATGTTCAGCTTTATTCAAATAGTCCTCTTGGGTTAGTGGAAAACTGTGTCTACAACATCAATGCTGACCTCGAGCGAGTATATCAATGGTCATTATCAAATCAGTTACATCTAAATGGCGCCAAGTCTACATGCATCGCAATGTACAGGAGTGAGTTAGACACATATTATTTACCGCCTATTACCCTTATGCATACAACCTTACCCTACCAACCACGAGTCAAGAACCTAGGTGTTTACCTGAACACACAACTAACCTGCTGTGATCAAACCGATCGTACCTTATCCAAAATATACGGTAATTTGCGCCTCCTCCGTTTGTTCGCGTCCATTCTGCCTGCAAGGGTTCGGTCAAAGCTTATCAAAACCTTAGTGCTGCCTCACTTCACTTACGCTAGCTCAGTCTTTCCGTCCCCAGATGCCTTATGCCGGGCCAAACTTACGTTGCCTTTAATGATTGTACCAGATTTGTGTATAACCTCCGCAGATTTGACCATATAAGCCCTTAGCTCTCTTCTATCCTGGGTTGCACGCTCGACCAATACCTTTCCCTCAAGGCAGTATTATTCATCTACACTCACAGGCACAATTAATCGCCCACCCTGTAATTCTTGTAGTTTGTCTACAAACCGTCTAATTTTATGTAATTTTGGTGGATGGTAAGTGAAAGCAACCCTTGATAAACAAAAACAAATGAAAAGGTATCAAAAAAATTATTTATTAACAATTCGACTTTTTCGAATTCTCGTTGACTGAATATTTAAAAAAAAAGGAAATTTTTTGTCATTTACTTCAAATTGAATAATGGGTGTTACCACCTCGGGCTCTAATGACTTCTTGAAGCCTGTTTGGAAGGACATCAATGACGTCCTGAATATCCGTCTGAGGGATATTGTGCCACTCCTCTACCACAGCGGTCTTGAGCTCCCCTAAGGAAGTAAGTACTGGTACTCTTGCCCGAACACGTCTTTTGAGGCTGTCCCAGACGTGTTCGATTGGATTGATATCAGGACTACGCGCTGACCATGGCAAAGTTTGAATACCGACCTCGTTAGGTATTGTGTTACAGATCGAGCGACGTGGCAACGTGCATTATCATGCATTAGCCTAAAATTGTCTCCAATAAATGGAGCAAACGGTACGACGTGATCTTGGAGAACTTCTTCCACGTACCTATGAGCGTTCACACTGCCCCTATAAAAAATGACAAGATCGGTACGAGCCTCATAAGAGATACCTCCCCAAATCATTACTGATCCACCTTGATAGCCCACTGTTTCGGTTATAGCGCAGGGAGCAAACCTCTCATTTTTGCGTCTGTAGACGAGCTGACGCCCATCTGGACCTTTTAAGGCTATTCTGCTCTCATCTGAAAACAGCACGTCCTTCCACTGCTCCATAGTCTAATCACAATATTGTTGCGCAAAAAGAAGTCTAGCTCTACGGTGCTGTGGGAGAAGTTGTGGAGCGCGAGCTGGACGAAAAGTCCTAAAATTTCTTTCTGCAAGTCTTCTTCTTTTTGTGCGTTCACTTACACTAACATTCCTGACTTCAAACAGACGTGTACGAGCTTCAGTAGCATTGGAAAAGCGATCTCTCAACCCGTTACTTACAATAAAGCGGTCGTCTCGGGTGTAAGTGCAACGATTTCTGCCTTGACCTGGTCTCCAGGTGTATAAGCCAGTCTCCCGATATCGTCTAATTGCATCCCGTACCGTTGTTCAAGGTACATCGAGTATTCGAGCGATGTGACGTTGACTGTACTCAGCATCAGCGAAGGCGACAGCCCTAGCTGCACTAGTTGCATCTATCGGCATTTTTATGTTTTGAATCACCAAAAGGAATATTAAAGACGCAAATTAAAGAACTTTTAAACACTAGATGAAAAGAAAAGCAGAACAATGTAATCGCGGTAACGTGGCGGTAATTTGGTCAAACATTGAATAATTTTTGCAAAGGCTTCTGCGAAATAAATTTGAGACCCCACGCAACTGTTTATTTTTTTTTTTTTCTAAATATCCACTCAATAAAAAACAAAGCCTGCGATATGCCATACTTAAGTAAATAAACAGGGTGACAAAAAGTGTAAGTGGGCGGTTAATTGTGCCTGTGAGTGTATAAACTTCGGCGCTATGAACGTCCGTCCTACCTTCTCGAGTATCTTCATCGCGGTCGTACAACAAGAAAAATACTTTTTATCCCGCCTAGAGTCCATCACCTTGTTGGGAAAAGGTCCTTTTTGTTCACTGTCTTCGCATGTGGAACAATTTGCCACACGCCCCGTTCAGAGTGCAAGGTCTATGAACGTGTTCAGGAAGCTTGTATCTAATTACCTTACAAGTCAATAATCTTCCATCAAATTAGTTCTTTTCTTTAACATTTCCTCCTTTCTTTTTTTCTCTCTCTATCTTATGTAGCGTATCTTAATATTAAGTCAATTTTTAGTTTAATTTTTTATCGATTTATATAAACTTTTCTCCATTTTTTTTGATGATTTTTTGACATAGTATGTACGTGTTAAGATTATAATTATCTTTATATACTAGTGAATTTTAGTAAATAATAATAATAAAGTGTTTTCGAGAATTCTGTAAGAGGCATTCCATCACCAACAGTTCATACGATCAGGCAATGAGGCAAATTGTCGACGGATGAAATGACAAGAAAATGTGATTTAGGTACATACCATTTTTTGAAGATTTCAAAATGGCCTTTAATAATGCGATTATATAAAAAACCTCAAACCTATGAAAGAGCTCGAAATGCCAGAAAGAAAATCACGCGCAGGGTGAAACTAAACCACTAGTTCATTTTTCGCCTTAGATGTCACCTTTGTCCGATATGCCTCATATGAAGTTAGCTGAATATGACCCATTTCGACGATTTGTTCAAAATTAATTTAATCGAAATGCAGCAGTGCACAAATTGATTAAATACGAATAATCGCATCGACATAAATCGAATTTAGAAACTTGTTATTCAAATTGTAGTATGTGCAACGAGGTGTGAACTGCGGCAGACCCGAACCTGGTGCGGCCTTCACTCTTTGTACTGTCCTAGTTCGCAAACGATATTTTTCTCCCGGGCTTTATTTTTTTGTGTGTGAACACTTTGTTTTTCGTTTATGACCACTGGCATGCGGCGTGCTCGTGTTCTCTCTCTCTCTAAAAACAAACCAGGATCTATTCACTGGTTTCAGTGAAAATTCACTGGATGAACCATTATTTTAAACAAAATCGTTAAAAATTTAAATTTCAAAGATCGTTCCTATTTATTTTTAGAATGTTTTTATTACAGCCTATTGATTCGTCCTTAAGTGATAACCAAAGTGATTTCACACCGTCGCTATCATCTATCTTAACTACATCTTCGGAAAGGTGTGAAAGTTTACCGAATATTGCAAATGTTAGAAAATGCCCAAAAAATCAACCGGGTTTGCAAAAGGAGGTTATTTTATTGACTTGCAGCACAATGTCATTATACTGAAAACGAAATTGAATTGATGTCGTTGGCTCATCAGCAACAATTTCATGCGCCGAAGCTTTATTTTAATTCGAATTAACGCTTTCTGATTTGTCTCCCTTTGAAAACTCCTTAACAGCACTAGTTTCTTCAAGTTTTTCTTAATTTTGTCGATTTATTTGGCCGACAATGAATATCGACAAATATCACGAATTTTATGATTGGTATTTTGTTGAAATTGAATTAAATTAAATGTCATAATTCTGTGAAATATCGTATTATATAATGAAAACATACATCTTCCTATATCTTCATATTTCACTTACAACCATCTGCGCTCTGTACAATTAATATCAACAAAAATTTATAAAATGACTACCAAAATAATTAGATAATAATAAGAAAATTGATGGCATTTTTTCGTAGGATCCAAATGTAAAAGTCATAACACTTCAAGTTTTTATCATTTCTTCACATTTTCCTTGGCTTTTTATCATTTGGCAAAAAGTTTATAATAAAATTTGCCCGCATCTTTCATGGAGACTTTTCTGTCTAATGTTTGGTCTGTGTCAAGTCTCTCTTTAAATTTTGCCATTCCGATCTCCTATCACCTTCAGTTGTCCTTGGTTGTGTCTCGGCTATTTCGTTTTTGCATGTTCCGTGTCGTGCGTGATTTATTGTGCGAAGAATTTTTGGCTTTAATTCTATAATGTTGGACTTGTCCAGTATCAACCTTATTCCTAAATAATGTTCGTTTCCGTCACTTTAGCCATGAAGATCCATTGTGTCTTCTTTAATCTTTTGTAGCTGATCTCACTACCTCAGTTCTGTATAAAGTTCGCGTATTACATGCTCTGAAAGTCATTTCCAGATGTTGCCGTAGTCGTTGGCATTTTCCCCGGTATTATCGGAAAATAAACTCCTTTACGCGCAGCTATGGATGAATCTATCGACAGGACATTTACGCCAGATGACATCGTAATTGGTAACATATCAATTATACTTTTTAACTAGCTTATGACTTGGGTAATTAGAAGCACTACTAACCACCAAAAATTAAAATCTAATTGCAGCATATTTTACCCGTTGGTAAAAAAATCGCTTTAATTGAAACTATGTTATGGTGGGACCATCGATGACAAATGCAAGTCTGTGCAGGAAGTGTGACTAATTTTGTTGTTCAGTAAGGAACAACAATTTTCCCTGAACCGAAAATAAAAATAGTAATATTTTCAAAATGCTATTTTAAAATGGCACTCTAAAAATACTATTCTTCAATTAGTTAAAAAAAATGTATTTTTTCAGTTTAAAATTGACTCAGTCTTATGACACGTTCGTTGCCATTTCAAAACTGTTTTGAATTCATTAAATTTGAATAATATACGCAGCTGCATCCTAAACGCGCTTGTGAGAGAGACAGATCTTTAAAAAAAATTTAAAATTAAAATTTTTCAAATAAAAGCGATGCCAAAAAATAAAAAATTAATAAAAATAAAGCCAAGAAATTAATGCGCCAGAATACATTTCGCAGCGCTGCTCGCCGGGCTTCTGATGCTCGCGACCGTCACGGTCACATACTTTATTATTTTGATGACATATAAAAATAATTGCGCCAATAACACGCGGCCACGTAAAAGTAATGCGAAAACTGTTTTCAGATGTTTTATGACGTTGCAAACAGAACAGGTGACTACGAAAAAGACGATGTAAAATTAGTTCAATTTAAATTGGGCATGGATGTTTTCAGATCCGGTTGCCAAAATCTGGTTTAGATCGATAAGGGTAAACGTAAACAAACTCACTCAGATTGGATTAAGAGCGTTGAGTAGTGTGTGCGATGATTTTATGGATTTTTTTGACATATAAGACTCGTTCGATTTCTCAGAGTTTATGATGCAAGTTGACAGAGCAAATCAATTTCCCAATCAAAGATACTTGTTCTGTGCCATTCGGTGCGCTTCATGCCGAAATGCTAAGAGCGTCTATCAAAAGCGGCATAGTATTTTCTTTTTCGCCTACATCAACCAAAACTTAACTATTAACAAAATGTGGAAAATAAGTGGGCAGGTGCACCATAATAACCCCTGGACGGAAGCAGGAATAAAAGGCCTGTAATGGAGGTTTCCAAAATCGCAATATCTGTGAGTGGTGTGCTGTCTTAGAACCGTGCCATATCAGCTGTTCGACGTAAAGTAAGAAGCAGCGGTATTGCGTAGAGCTATAAAAATGTGTCAGAAATAAAATTCGCCGAGACACAATTCGTTTGTTATTTTTGTAGACTGTGTCCCTCGCGGGAAAAACAACTCACGTAGGTGGTTGAGTCAAATAAATATGGATTGGATAGTGTAGTGCCTTGAACTTACGTGGTCTTGAAACGATAGGAGCAGATGTTAATTTCATTGCTGCAGGTCAGAGCTTTAAGCCACCACCGACAAAAACGAAAAATTTCGAGTTATCGTCTTGCTACTTAAGAGCTCGTCATCAAGGATAATGGATAAAATTACGATTATGTGATTTTATTCACAAAACGTAATCAGTACGGAACAAAAGCAGCAACTTGGGTTGATTTTGTAGTTAAAGCTCTGGGACACCATAAAGATCGGGCAGATAAGTTGTATCACAACTTCTTACCTAACGACGCTTCCGAGGGGAATAGCTGCACTTGTGGGCTAGATAGCAGGGGCGCGAATGTCGTTGTGACTCGGTCATAATTAAATGAACTGCGACCGATACAAGATAAATCTAACGTACACTGGATTTATTAGGGACTTTAACTGTGTGCTCTATTTTTATATCTCTTCGTAGGATAATCCCATTGGAAATAAATTTTCGAATAGTTTGATGAGCCTTAGTACCACATAAAAGAAACTCCCGAAAAACCCTAATAGTAAAACCATTTTCGTTGAGGTTTGTGGTGGCTTGGCACCGAATGTTCAGAAAATTGAAATCCACTTTGATGGATGTTGTATTTCGGAATATGCAAATGAGATGGTAGACGATTCGGTTATCGATCAAATTATGAAGTAGAGGAAACTATATCCTCACATTGTCGATTTCGATAGTTGTACAAGAAGACTGGATACTGGTGAATAAAGTCCATAGGTTTATCATGGGATTGATTTATTGAGTAATTGATTTATTGGAGTAGAAGTATTGCGGTCACTGATAGAACGTGTACTGCACAACATTTCAACTTAAATGGAAACAGTTTGTCTGCTATTGAAATCTGCTTGATTTGGTTAGGGAAAATAAAAAATCCAAGGAGTGGAGAAAAGTTTGCTAAAAAGTGTTTCGTGAACGAAAAGTTCTCTGCGGTAAGACCTATGGGGTGCGACAGCGGGGGAGACCCAACCTTCGCTGGAAGGATGGCCTAGACCAGGACGCTCAGAGCTTAGGGATGCCAAACTGGATGACATCGTCTCAGAACCAGGACCGGTGGAGAGAACAGTTGCGAGAGGCCAGGACCGGATCCCGGTTGTAGAGCCGTTAAAGAAGAAGAAGATACTACATTTAATAAACTGCATTTGTGAAAAATTGTCGCTACCCGACTTTATTTTGTGTTTTGAGAATCAATCGAATTATACTTTAAATACAAATTTAATCGAATTAGAAATACTTATGTTTGATTTATGATTTACTAACTTCTGATTTTCACTATTTGTAAAACATCTTGCCTGCCAAGAGGCATCAAATTTTCTTCGTTAGAATTTGCTAACCGTAATTTCTGTCGAGTTCTGCTAAATCTTTCTGCTCGTCTAAGCTCGCCTTGTTTAAAAATAATATTTTTAAACAATAATAGAGTAAGAGTTAATTCGATGTTTGCAATATAATATTAAAAATTTACATTTGTACAGTGTGACAGATTTTCGGAAGCAAGTCAAAAACAAAGCTTTCCGAATTCCTTTGCTCTCGATTTTGAAACGAAATTCTTATCCGATGTCGTGTCAACTACGGCATGACGATTTTTTTTTCAAATCGGTTGCAAATTGAAACAATATTTTCGAAGAGACGTAAAGAAGTGGTAAAAATATTAAAAAAATTAGTTTGCCGGCTCATGAAAATATACAATAAACCGTACGGGAATATGATATGTATGATGCAAGGGGTTTAACTTTAAATCAGACTAAAACTAAAGAAATGCGGATAAATGCAAAGGCCCTTCAACGAAAGGTGATGAATAACCATGACGTGGAATTGGTAGATAAATTATGTTACCTCGGTAGTATTACCGAAAATGGCGGTGCGGAAGAAGACGTCAGCTCCAGAATAAATAAAACAAGAAGCTCATATGCATGTTTGTTTTGCATATATGAAGATCGATAGAGATCTCAAGTAACACCAAGTTGCGCTTGCTCAAACCCAACGTAAGGCAGTTCTTTGTATGGCGGCGAAACATTGAAAGTCACCCAATTCAAGCTTTCATCAACAGATGCCTACGTCGTATCCTAACAATCCTCTTGCAAGATAGAATCATGGTACAATAATACAAGGTAAGTTCATAAGAGAAAAAAAGCTTTTGCTGTGACGACACTCAGATCTTTTTCAAACAGATTTGTATGGTATTAAATAGGTTTTCAATTAAAAAACGCTTATTTTAAGAGAAATATTTTTGCATTTTTTATTTCTATTCTTTCGTTGTTGATTTTTAATATTATTATTTAAATTTTTAACTCTGCAATATAATCTACATCTAAAAAAACAAAGATTTTACATTATCTGGTAAATTCGCATGTTGTACCTTTCTTAACGGATTTTTTATATAATTTCTTTTTATTCTAATTTAGACTTTATTATAATTTTGAAAAATGTTTTCTTATTCTTCAGCAACTTTGTAACGCGTTTTTATTTAATATTTTTTAAAAATTGAAGGCAATAGTCTAGAATTGAGAGTCACTGAAATATACTGAACATATAATAGCCTTCTGAAAACTAATTTTATTTTTGTCGCACATTTCACTCTACAATTTTTACATATCTTAATTTTTAGGAAATACTGAAAATGTGTTATTGCAGCATTTGGTGTCTTATTGTTCTTATATTTGCAACCTCTTATGCCGGGTTTCCACCAAACAGGCAAAACTGTTTTTGTCAACAAAAATATCAATATTCAACATTTTTGTAGGAGAATAGTGTTTTTAAAAACAAAACATTGTCCCATCTCGAGTAGTTAAAAACAAACAAAATGTTTAAAAATAAAACTGCTTTTTGAAACTACTCTCTGATTGGTGGAACATTACATTGCTTTAAACCATGATGACTAATTGTCTTTAATATCTGTTCTTTATTTTTTTAATTTTGTATTGATTATAAACAATAATTTTGAATGAATACCTCTTACGAATGAATTAACTTTCAAATGGGGGAGAGTTAAAAGATCTTGATGACGTCAAAGCTTTTCAAGATGGAAACAGAGCTTTTCCTTATGAGCTTACCTTGTATAGTTGTTTTCAAATCTCGTGACATCCCGCGCATGTTCCCCAGATAAGCACTTAAAAATGTTAAAAAGCTCAGACAAAAGCTTCATTTAACTCCTCCTATCAAATCACTTGCTGCCATGTAGCATGTAATCAGTCGCGACTGCGTATTGCTAAAGGGAGGTGTATTTTTCTGGGACTTCAATAATTTTTTAAAAAATTTACAAATTATGACTGAAAAACACCCGTTTTTATATATCGCTGTTCCGGAAGTATATCGACACAACTGCAAAATTTCAAATTTTACAGGAGAAGGAAAAAACGAAATATGTAATTAATCTTTACCTTTTGAAATGGTCCTTGAATTTGGTTTAGTTCTTCTGTGAAAGTAGTTTATAGACTTTGCGGGTTACTGTTGTTAAACTTAAGACCGCTCCGGACCACTATCGTCTCACTTTCACTTCCACAGCCCAACTGAACAAAGCGCCGTTATTTTACTGGAGGTGGGAGCAAATAAGCGCAGGAATAATAACGACGCATGATCCCTATAGTGGCTAAAATCGTAACTACAATTATGTCGATTTCCAAACATATAGAACTTGCATTTCTGATCCCGCCAAACAAAAAAGTCTGTTTTCACAAAATTGTACAGTTGCGTCATTATACTTCCGGAACAGCGATATTTTTTTTTATTTTAAGGTTTTTGTATTTTAAACATATGTATGCTACAGAAATAATTTGTAGCAATTTCTACTAAAAAATATGAAATTTGTATGCTTATCACTTTGATTACCAGATTGTTGACATTTTCCGCCAGTCGCATACGCGCTTCTGCTTGGGGAGGTTGTGTTGCCCGCGGCTGCGGAGAACTCTCCATTTATGAATGAAAATGCTCATATCTTTAAAAGAAAATTTTCCAGCAATTCTTTTAATTTATTATAAATTTAGGGATGAGAAATATTTAGCATAATTATAGTAAAATTATGCTTATTACCATGGATAAACTGACTTGGTTGAGCAGGAGTTTTACATGCATTTAAAAGCTCTGCTCAACACATATAAAGATTAATTAACTTTATTCATTCGGCATGCGCGCACCCTTCCCAAATTATATTGTTGAGTTTTTTCTGCGTTTGTTGCCGTTTTAACTAAAAACGGGGAAATGATAGAACAATATTTATAAAATTTGGCAATGAGGTGCGCAGAGCTGTGTGTCACGGAGTTTGAAAAAATCTATACCATGGATAAAATTGCAAATGAAGAAATATGGCGCCGTGCCGGCCAAGAAATGATAGACGACCAAATCAGTGTAACGAAGGCCATTGGTTGGGTGCCCGAAGTGACCAACTTCAGACCCTCACACAATACACTAAAATTTAAACAATATACACACATAATCAACACAAGGCGGTACCCTGGGCCTCCAAAAAGAAAGGGCTGCTCGTCGGGGATCGTGGATTGGGGAGGCCTCGGAAGTACCACCTACTGGGATGGGATGCATCACCACTCACCTGCTCGTGAGCGCCTACCATCGGGACGGTTGCCGCGTGCGTATATTAAAGCAGGCACCACCTGAAAATAAATTCCGAAGAGGGCTACATCCAATTCCTCCGCTGCTTAGCCATCCTTGTTTTTTTTAGCCCATCATCACAAAACACCACAAACTAAACAATCTGCAAGAATCTGAGATATCGCCATAGAAACAAAACGTTAACGCTGTACATAAAAATCCTTAATTAACTAACATAGTCCAATAAAAAAACATGAAGTTACACACAAAAACTAATACAATAAACAATTAGTCTATTGCAGCTGAGGTGGTGGGTGGCAATATATCCCTTTAATTGCTTTAAGGTCTCACGTTTTCTCAATAAGAGTAATTACATCACAGAAAAAAACAAACATTGGTACCAGTGCGCTTACCTTGCTGAAATATGAAAACTGAACATGAACAAACGAAACCACCCAATTCCCTGCAGTTGCTGACAGTAATTGACAATAAAGGCGACAAAATATTCAGATATTCAGAAATAATTAAATGTACATAGTACAGGAAATATAGTAAAAATAGCGGAAATGATTGGGTACAGGCTGAAAATTGGCACGGAGCTTCCTTTTAGGGTTCTTAATAAGGGGTTATAAAGTCTACCGATTTTCTACCCCGGGAACCTTTCTTTTTAGGGGGTTTTAGGGTCAAAATATCTGTTTTTTGCAAATGCATCTGAAACCGTAAGTCCTATCATAAAAAAATGTTCACAAAGTTTGTAGCTCATTTTCTACAAAAAATGTTATTATACATTTTCCCGTACGTATTGCCATTCATGAGATATCACAGTTTTAAAGATTTAAATTATTCATATGAACTCATTCACGACTTGTATAGGTTTTCCGACGTTCAAGTTGGACTACTTTTCTAATTTTTTCAAGAGTCATTCCTGGATGTATTTGGAGGAAAAATGTGTTCTAGATAGGGGGCTAACCACTAAGATACAGGGTGTTCGCGAAAAAACAATGTCTTTTTTTGTCATTTATTTAGAGTTGAATAACTCCGGTTTCAGATGCATTTGCAAAAAACAGATATTTTGACCCTAAAACCTCCTAAAAAGAAAGATTCCCGGGGTAGAAAATCGGTAGACTTTATAACCCCTTATTAAGAACCCTAAAATGAAGCTCCGTGCCAATTTTCAGCCTGTACCCGACCATTTCCGCTATTTCGCTTTTTTCGGCTTAATTTGACTGTACTAACAGGGAATAAAACAATCAAGAAAATTTAAATCAATCATAACAACAACTTAAATAAATTAAATGTAAAAAAAATTGTTTTAATATAATGATATTATTATTAAATTAGCTATTAATGCCAATTAATGCAACCACGACTTTATTTATTTTTTCTTGTTTTGGTCCGGTTGGACATTATATGCCGAAGCGATTCATCGATGCAAGTCCAAAGTGCTTGTAAGTAACATCAGCTGAACGAGAGTGAAATAGTCCAAGGTCTTCTCAGGTCTTAATAAATTAGCTGATTCCTTTATTTGTCCTGCTCCATGGTCTTCAGCAACAAAATATAATTATACGCTGGGGTCTTCATTCGTCCTGTTCCACATTCTTCCAGTAATTGCTCCTTTGCTTCATATTTAGCAGAATTATTTTATGTTTCTATTTCTCCTTTTGCGTTCTATTTTATAATTTGGTTTCTTCCCAAAACTATTTATTATTATTATTATTTTTTAAATTCTTTAAACTTTTTCCTTTATTTTTATACGCACTTATTTGAAACTTTATTTATGTCTTTTCATACGCAAATAATAAATTTTTCCATAGCTTAAAACTGTTTTTTACTAAACTAGTTAATTTTGATCAACACCGTTGTTTAAATTTTTGTTTCCTTTCTTATTTCCAAAATTATATTATATTTTTTTAAACAACCGATTTTGCAATTTTTCTAACATAAGCATTTTTATTTTTCGTTGCAGGTAAGTTTCGTCGAAAATTAGAATTAAGACGTTTTTCTCAAAAGGAATGAAATGTGCAGAACGGTTCTTTGATCCTATTTCATTTCAGGTGAGTTTGCTATTTTGGAATTTTGTATTTTTGTAACCAATTATAAGTAAGTCAAAATTAAACCAAGTTAAACATGCTTATAATGTGGAAATCGACGCTAAGTAATCGCTTTTTGTAGTAACAGTCTGATTGGTTGCCATTGTCATTGATAATGTGGCCCTTGATATATATTCAAAATAATAGTTATTTCTATACTTTAAACACATGAATACAATCCCAGAGAATTTTTGATTCGGTTTTAATACCTCTAAGTGCCTTTAGACGAACCGACATTAGCGTGGTCAGGGCCGCCCTCAAATCCCTTGATTAAAATGATAGACCGGTGTTTGTATCTAGAAGAAATTATAAAATCAAGATTAATTTAACTAACTATAAATGAAAAATAATTTAATAGTATGTGCCGAAATCACATACTTAATTTTAACTATATACTAGTGTTTCCATCAAAACTTTGAGAAAAATTACCATTTTGTTTGTGACACGGAGACGGAGACGGTGAAACGAGTTTACTATGTAGCTTTATGAAGTATTTAACAGTTTCAATTAAAAACCACTTACAAGTGAAATTTTACGGGTGCATAATATAACAGGGCACTTTCAGAAATCTCCAGAGAAGGGGGGGGGGCACATACTTCAGTTGCACGCCACTGCCAACCGGCATTGATAATAATGATAAAACAACTTATTGGTCTGGAGATACAGAAGGATGCATGCTTATATGGCAGTTTTAAGCTCAGAGTTCACCCTTTGTGCTACTATGAGGCTGTTGTATCCTCAGTCATGGAATGTATTTTTCCATATTTTTTACAAATAAGATCCTTTATTTCTGTGTTCCCCCACAAACCCAATTTTTGTTATTAATCAAATAAAAGCCTGCATGGATGTAGACCGTTGGTTTCATTACCTTTTTATTCCAACTTATTAAATATAATTGAAAACGCCCATCTCGAAAACGGGCAGAGAAAGCCCCCTTTTTGTGGTTTTTGTAAATCATTATTTATGTACTATCTCTATAAACCAGTAACTGATTGACAGACAACGCACAGCCCAAACCGCTGGAGCTAATGGGGTGAAATTTTGCCAGTAGATGCCTATAATGACGTGGAGATGCACTAAGAAGCGATTTTTCGAACTTCTTCCCCTAAGGGGGTGGAATGGGGTTAACTCAAATCGCTGGAGCTAAAATGCTGAAAGTTTGACAGTCCATCCCTATAACGACGTGGACATACACTAAGAAGCGATTTTTCAAAACTCGTCCCCAAGGGGTTTGGGGACAATGGGGTTGAATAGGTTGTATGGGAATTTTTTTTCTTTAGTCAGACTTTCTTCGAACTTCGTATAAATGCGATACACTACAAATAATGAAACACATCTCAAAATTTTTCGAAATTCAACCCAAAAGTGGTTGAAACAGTGTAATAGGAAGCAATTTTTTGAAATTTATCCCAGGGTGGAAACAGTTGTGTCAGAAGTTATTTATTTCATCAGGTTTTCTTCGAACTTGGTATAAAAAGCAGGAAAAGGAACACATGTTTTAGCATTTCTTGCAATTCCAAATTTGTGAAACTCGAAATGGTAACACCGCGCCACAACTTCATTGACTTTATTTAGGATTCGTTTTTGGTTGCTCCCTAATTTCTTGGACTCACACGAACAAACTTAACAAACGTTTGTCAAATCCTAAAATGTCACTTCTCTTGATGATGCTATACACATACATACATGCCAATGTATAGACTCCATCTCTGTTTCAAAACTTGCAGATTTATTGAACAGAGGTGATATACGCAGCAATTTGTTTATCATATTTAATAAAAAAATGTATTAAATCTTTTTGTAGGCTAATAAAAGCTGACTTTTTTGTTTGATTTGTATTTTCTAAAGGAAAAAACGCAATGGCCACTGGCAATTCAATATTTCCAGATTTCTCCTTTTTTCATTATATCTTTTTCCTACTGCGGACAGTGCACATATAAACTTTATTTATTTAAAAGCGTTGCAAGGCACACGGGTTTTTAAGCTAGTCTACCATATTTACCGTTATACAAGCTGTGACAGGGAGGCTCTCTGTATACGTAGAACAACATTTGGCTATTTTCTGTTTGTATACTAACTTTTGACTCCAATTTTTAGTACAAAAGATTCCCGTTATTATTTGTTACTTAGGGAGTATTTATCTTAGAAGTAGGAAATGGTCGGTGTATACTAACTTTTGACACTGTCATGAATTTAATCCATCTCGGCTTGGATTTCCCTCGCAAGTAAGCGTTTAAAATAGAAGTGGTTAATACCAACACACTGTACTAATGACACTATGAAAATGACACCACGTGATGGAAACTAAAATTCAGTCTATTGTTATTTGACGCTTATTAAAAGCAACCTTTTTACGATACTACTTGAACGATCCTCACAGCAATATACAAAAATGGGAACGACTCAAAAATGAAAAGCATTTTATTGGTAGAATAACACTAACAATGAAGAGAAACCTAAATCTTGTGTCGATCTCGAAATTGATCAAAAGTAGAATTATTTTGAAGTTATGTAATTGGATATGACTAAAACTTTTTTCACAAATCATCAACGCAATAAATTATTGAAAGTAAATTCGAAACACTTCATTCCTTCAACAACAAAATTCATTCATTCATTGAAAAAATTCATTAATCTCGAATCTTTTTTGTAAAAATATTTCAATTTTCGTTTTAGCACTTGATTAGCACAATTTGCCCACGCAATTAAATCTAAACAAAGTGTGCCGCCCACAATTTTCTTTGTTTGTTTGTTTGTCCATTCGTTCCGCTCTTCTAGTGGACACCTCACCGAGCTCATTCTGAAAGAATTCGTCCTCATACACGAATACGTCATTGTAATACTTTTTTCGCGAAACCTTGGGTGACAATTTTCAACAGCGGCTAGTGGGACAGGCATTCCCTGTGTCCAATTGGAATTGACTACGACATCGCTGTTCCTCGGAAGGAATGTAGTGATTTTTTGAATTTCAACGTGGCGAATGCTTACTCCTGAAAATTCACTGGCACCTTGCCCAATTCTCGGAACCGGAAAAAGCGTTTCGTTGATCATCAAGTGCGCTGAGCATTTTCACTCAAAGCAGCCTGAGTACATTTTTGGGAAAATGGTGAAAAATTTCCTGGCAATATGCCACGTAGCAGTGAAATCAGGAGCTATATAAAAAGGGGGTTGGGACTTCTACACAATCCGGAGTAGATCTGTACATTTTTGGTAAACATTTACTCTTGGTGGATTCAAACCGCGCTTTTATTTTGTTGTGAGTATATAAAAAAATAGTTAATTGCTTGTTGCTACAAAAAGGCGGGTAATGGACTTGTGGCATTGTACATTGTGCATAAAGCTTAACCACGAATTATTTTGAAAAATTTCCACTTGCGCGTTTTATTACATTATGTGGGGGTCAGTTGGAAAAATCGCGGAACGTAAATCAAACTGCAAGTGGATTGTTGTGAACATGTTTTATTATTTTCTTAATATTTTATCCCTTGTCATGGTAATAAATGTATTGATAAAACCGAGTAAAAATGGGACCCTCTCGTCCTTAGACTGAAACAGGTACGCACAGTACCAAAACGCCTACATGGCAATCAAAACAGGCATGGTACGCCTGAGTAAAAAATATTCGCATATTCTTAGCCTGAAGCAGGTAGGTATAGCGACACAACGCCTGTTTTGCACAAATGAGGAACGGTACGCCCGAAGAAAAATTCTACAATTACAAAGGACGCACCGAATAGTCTAAACTAAGCAAGTTACGCTCACAGTTATTCTAGACTAAAGGGAACAAAATTGGAGCTTTAAGAGATTGTATAGGACAAAGAAACGGGCAATTATCTTGATAACAATAAAGGGTATCATCAGAATACTAAATAGATCAGTTATCGTTCGATTGCATAGGTCAAGCAGCATTGGACGGGATTAATAGTACAAACAAGGAAGCAGTGGAACAGTCATTGTGGTAAGATCAATTAGCCAGCTAGCCAGCAATCCAAATCTCCAAGGATTGAGACGAATCTCGATAACATAAGATAAGCAAATACCAGACCTTTTCTTCATGGTTATGGAAGGAGTGGTTAAAAATTTAGTGGAAGTATTCACTGCATTTTTTGGAGTGAGTGCTTAGTTTGGCGTGAATAAAAAATAACTTTCGTTAGGTTTCATTCTGTCATTTCTCCATATAGAGTGAACACTTCATTGTGATGTGAATAAAACAGTGTGAGTGAACATTTGAAAAATTTCAGGCTGGTTGCGAAGACTTTTTCCAATCATTTTAATAAAACAACTTTTATAACTAAAATGCGCTAAAATGTAAAAAAATATTTTTTCCTTTGGCAGTGATATACCCGAGAAAAGTTTCATTGCAAAATAAGAAATGATAGAACTTAAGCTTATCTTAAAATTGAATGTGTTGTTGCATTTTTAAAAGGTGTTATAATCCATGGTATCAGACCACAACTCTCATCACCTAGCAAAATGGCTCCTGCAGAAATTTCATTAAGGGTGAGTTGCACCAACTAACTTTAACCGTAACAAAAGCTAAATCGGTTGTCAAATCTCCGGTTAGACAAAACAGGAGTTGCACCGTTTAACAATTGTTAACATGACGTAACATTTTAACGTTAACTTTAACCAGGCAAATTTGCCCGGTTAATGTTATTGTTATTGTTAACTAATGACAGTTGTCATAGACCCAGACAGGGGTGCCATTTTCAATAAACTCACAAACTGTGAAACTTATAAATACACAAAAATGTAAATTTAAATCAAAGTAGCAGTTAACGAAACTTTAACAAACGATTGGGTGGTGCAACTCATTTTTACAAACTGGAACTTTAACAACTTTGTTATTGTTAAAGTTAACTTTAACAATAACTTTAATCAATGATTTGGTGCAACTCACCCTAAGAATACTGGATATTGTAGAGTTTTGTCAGATTCTTGAGTCGAGACAGATCCGGGCCACTGAACACTCTACACTTGCCGTCCCGGCCACTGATCACTCTTACATTTACCGTCGCCTGCACATTTAAAGACTTTTTCAATTTAGGTATTCATCCCCGTGAAAACTGGGCTTTAATTTAATTGTGCAAGTAAAGTTTTACAACTCTTCCTTTTCTTCTCTCATAACCTTTGGTGGTTAGAAATTCAATCCATTCGCAATATACTTCCTAAAAAATTTCGAAACTGTTGTTCTATGAATTCCAATATCTTTTCCGACTCCAACTTGAAATCCTTCCAACCTGTGGTATTGCACCACCACGAGTTTCTCCAGCATCATCGAATAAGTAACGATTACTAAACCATTGCACGATATCGAATTCAAATCGGTACAATGATTTGAAATTATCACCTGCTATGCCTAAGCGTCGAGTATTAGGGCCGATTCACAATGAAAGTTTCAAGCTTCATAAATTAGGATTATAGGGTTTATAGTCGAGTCAAAATAGACATTACAGTTTGCATTAATTCCCAACAAGCTGGATTTTTGTGCAGGCCTTTGATGCGTCATTACAAATGACATGTCAAAAGTCCCCATCGATCCCGCTTGTTCGTTGTTTTTTATTCGAGGTCAAAGGTCACAAATTTGCGTTTTTTGCGTATATCTCTGAAACAACGCGAGCTATCGAAAAATGGTTTAGACAAAGTTCGTTAAATTGTCTACAAAAAAGATCTGAACACTTTTCTTCTACAAAGCATCGTTTTCGAGATATCGTGACTTTAGACCGCAGGAAATTCGAATTTTCGACCATATGCACACATTTCCGCACCACCTCTGAGGTAGTGTACACGGCGCTTTTTTTTAACGTGGTTTCCCCAGTAGGAATACTCCACAATATATTTTGATCGAGAGAATGTAATGGGACACTATTTTATTTAAGATTTTTTTTTTATTTAAATTTAATGAAAATTTTAACAACAAGAAAATTACCTCATCGTTCATCATCAAATTCTTCATAGTCACTCGTTTCTTCCTCTTCACTGTCTTCTTCCTCTACTTGCTCGATTTGTGTAGACGAGAGATATATCAGTTCATCAATTTCGAAACAATCTTCATCTGTTGCATTTGATTCAATGTTGGTGCAAGATTGGCCTTGACAATTGGTACATACCGATGAACAATACAATCCAACTTTTCTGCACCCGCAATTGTTTGTGCAGCCTTTTTTACAATTACAAAAAATTGTATTGAGTAATTTTTCTGGAGCAGGTGGCAGTAAAGTCTGGATTGGCTCCAAACTATTATTCATCAATTTCCAGCCCCAATCTTCAGTAATTAGATCATTGCCTAGCCACACTTGCACTTGGTAGAACACACGAAACAAGTGTTGATAAGCAGAAGCAGATGTTGGAGTGAGACAAGATAACTGCACTCTCTTATTGTTTCTTGTATTTTTACAAAACTCAAATATCTATGCTTATCTATCGATTCTATTTTTTTTGGAGCTCCATAAATTGCAAGGAGAACACGAATTCTATTGGTGAGGATAACATCTGCTGACGAGTTAATATTTGTAAATACTTTTGCTTTATCAATCAAGTCTTTACGTTTTTCAAACAATTTGAATACTGTGCCTCTTTTGAAAATTGCTGATGTCGTATCGCAGCCAGTTATCGCATGAAGGAATAATATATGAGGCTGACATTTTGGATATGCAGTTAAACTTTGTGAAGAATATATTTTCGTTTGAACTTGAGCTCTCCCAGGTTTTAAAAAGTAAATGGTCTTATCTTTTGGTGTTCGTGCAGTTAATATTACTAACAAATCTACATCTTCTCCAACAACGATAGTTGGATTGGTGCTATTGAATTGTTCAATTGCGGTTTCAATAATGAGGACATCAGCGTCATTTTGAGCTTGTTTCACAACAATATTGGCAGCTGCAAATTCTTCACATAACATCGAAATCAAACGAGATTTATTGTGAGTATTAGCAAGAAACTACTGTTGGTTTGTCGAAACAGTCATTGATCGATCAAAAACTATATCAGTCGATGAAGATGTTTGTTTAGCTCGACGACGTTGTTCTGCAGCTTTGATATTTTTTGTATAATCAGTGTAACCGTCAAATATTATAGTAACGTTGTGACCAAAGTGTCTACGAACATACTGAAGATATTTGTCCAAAATATCCTCAAATGTGTTCTCTCGATCCCACACAACGCGATGTAACAGGTATCCTCCATCGATGATGTACATAGGTAGCATTTGCACTTTCGATATCAATGTTCACACATTCAAAGCAATCATAAATGGCTGACTTCTGTGTCTTACGCATTCCAATTTCATCAAAGAGCGATAAAGGGTAAGGGGCTAATTCGTACTCGAAGAATTTTTCAAACTCATCTTCAAATGTCTTCGTAATACTCATGCGTTGAAATAATAATACAGGATCTATTGGGACCTTCTCATTATGAATCTTCATGGTACTGTTCATAGATAATAGGGGTAGAACTTTATCAGCACGTTTCAATAGAATCACTTTCAGGACGACCTATTTTACCTCCGCTAATAGGTTTCAGAAACGAAGTGTAACAATCACTGTGGTACTTAGCCTCAGCAGCAAGTAAGTCATATTCATACTGAATGCGGGCAATGACACTTCTTGCTAGCTCATCAGAACGAGTCTGAGCTTCCTTCAAGATGGTTTTCTTGAAGTCAAGGGTTGAAACTTGAGACACTCTTCGTCGAAGATGCTGCGCTTTTTTTATTTCAGCCGTTTTATCTGCTTCATTGCCACAGAACAAACAGTATTTCTTGAAACAAAAAGACGATTCATTACCTCGTGCTCTAGTACGAGGAGGACTAATCCCAGATGTGGTAGCTATCTCCGCCTCACGCTGTCTTTTAGCTGCAGCGATGCTGCTCTTCCGGGTGTATGCTTTACGACACTTCTTATGCATCGTTACAGATGTTTTGTCCTTCAAATATTCATCGAACCCATCATCCCTTTCAGTACTTGAATCCATTAAAGTCTTTAGCCCACGATCAACAACCACAATTTCACTAGTCAAACATTCATTGCAAATAAAGCAAACTTCTGACATTTTTACAAAATTTTGTAACGGCACTGTTTAAAAAGAGAATATACACCTTGCGAAATATTTATAAACGCATTCAAAATTTTCATAAAAAAGTACTTTAATTTTAGAATTATTTGAACAAAAACATATATTCATATTGTAATAACGGTAATATCCATTTCTACACTAAATTATGATCAATTAGTTACTTCAATATTATTTTAGAAAAAAAGTTGTAATTCTTTGTACGAAATAAATATAAACGCATAATCTAATTCATTAAAAGAAACATGTTTTTCTTACAACTAGTAATGAGTGGAGCCTCCTTTCTTCAAATAAACTTCAGTGATTCTTCTTGGCATAGAATCTATTAGAGCTTTATGGGTCTCTTGTGGAATTTTGTTCCAAGACTCGATTATTTTGGTGCGCAGTTCTGCAAGAGTATTAAATTGCTTCCCACCCTCATAAACACCCTGTACTAGGATGCTCCACAGATTTTCGATCGGATTGAGATCAGGACTCTTGGCTGGCCATTCAATCACATTGATGTTGTGGTCAGAAAACCACTTTTTCATGAGGGCGGAAACGTGGATTGGGGCATTGTCCTGTTGAAACAGCCAATTTTCAGTAGCTATTCCATCTGCATACTCCAACAGTGCATCTTCCAATAATTCGCTATAGGTCTGGGAATTCATTCGAGGTGTAAGAAAGCAAATTGGTGTGGTTCCATTATATGCGAAACCGGCCCAAACCATGAGTCCACCACCACCAAAATTGCGACGAAGTCGAACCTCCTTAGGATTTCGGATATCTCTCCAATAAAATTGACAGGCGTCGGGACCATCCAAATTAAACTTCTTTTCGTCCGAAAAAATTACTCGGTGCCATTCATTTCTCCAGCCTAGGTGTTTTTTAGCGAACTCTAGACGCGCTTTCTTATGTCTGGAAGTTAACTCAGGTTTTCCTAATCTTTTAGTATATTCGACGTGTTGAGTATTTTTCAGAATTTGCTGTATTCGACGGACAGTAACCTTAAGCTTCATCTTAGCCTTAATTTCACTTGTTTTCATGCCTTGTCGCACTGCACAGTTCACAATACGCCGTTTCTCCCTGTCCGTAATGGTCGATTTCCGACCAGATCTTTTCTTTGTTCCATATAAATCGCTACATTTAACAAATTTTTCGACGGCAGATGGAGATCTATTAATTTTTTTAGCTATCTGACGACATGACATATTTGCTTCCCTGTAACATTTTATTTGGGTTTGCTCCTTTGGCGTTAAAGCCTTACCGCGTGGCATTTTGTCAATAGCCGTTTTCCTTGAAAAGTTTCGACATGCTTAATGTTGCCTAATAAAAATTATTTAAAAACTTACCAATTTTTTTAAAAAACAGAGTAACGGCAACACTAGTTTTAGGCAAAATTCAACTGCGTTTATAAATATTTCGCTTAAAATTTATGAACGTTCCTCATCAAATTTCCCAAAAAAACTGAGAGGACGCAACATAATAGCCCATGCCCTAATATAATAACGGTAATAAGTTGACTGTTCATAAGAAATTTGGTTACCCTCATATTGTTATGAAATTCTTGGAAAAAATTTGTTTTATCAAATTTTTTTCTATGCGTTTAAAAATATTTCGCGAGGTGTAATTCACAAAAACGTCTATTCACTACGAAAAACCGTTCAAAGCGACCCGAAAAATGGAGTGTCGCAGGCAGATGTTTCCCAGGGCCAACCGCTCAATAAAATCACGTTAAAAAAAAACGCCTACACTACCTCAGAGGTGGTGCGGAAATGTGTGCATATGGTCGAAAATTCGACTTTCCTGCGGTCTAAAGTCACATATCTCGAAAACGATGCTTTGTAGAAGAAAAGTGTTCAGATCTTTTTTGTAGAATTTTACGATCTACAAACTTTGTCTAAACCATTTTTCGATGTTTCAGAGATATATGCAAAAAACGCAAATTTGTGACCTTTGACCTCGAATAAAAAACAACGAACAAGCGGGATCGATGGGGACTTTTGACATGTCATTTGTAATGACGCATCCAAGGCCTGCACAAAAATCCAGCTTGTTGGGAATTAATGCAAACTGGAATCATAATTTAGTCTGTTTTGACTGGACTATTATCTGCAATGATTCACATTATTAATATTAACACAGGTCTAAACTGCAGTCCTCAAATGAAGGAAAAGTCAGCTGAAGATTGAAGCTTACAGCTTGAATTGTATTTGAAAGAGGAAATTTTTATTCACACCAAATCGAGTGTTCAGGAATGTTCACTTTTAGTGTACAGTTAGTTATTATTTACTCCCCCCTATGGCTCATGTTTGATACAATCAACCGGGATATCGTACTCATCCTGCTGAATCTAAGCCCTCCAAAGTACTGTCTCATCTCAAACACGTACCTAGCACTGCAAAATCCAATAACCCCGGTAACCAACTTTAAATATTATAAAGAAAAATATAAAGCGCGTTATAAAAAGCAGTAAGTAAATGGTCTTCGGATCTTGGAAGCTGTAAAATTACCAGAAGGGTTGAAAAACCATACAGAGAGGAGAATGCTGCTGAGGCTAATGGACAAAATTCTCAGAAAACTACAGGAAGAAGGAACTAAAGTCGTCGCATATATCTGGACAACCTGGTAATTGTAGTTTCTGGTAAATACCTAAACTTACTGCGTCTGAACATCATTAACAGATGGGCCGCAGACTGTTATCTGTGTGCTAACTTTGCAAAGACGGAACCGAGTCTGTTCACTATAAGAACAACAAAATAACTTTCAACGGTCCAAGATTGGAGATGAAGTATAGTTAAATCTAGCCTCGCCTCTCAAAGACGTAAGTGTTATACTTAACCCTAAACTGAGTTGGAGACTCAGTATTGAGGAAAGACTCAAGAGGGGCCTACATAGCTCTCTACTCATGCAAGGAAATGCTTGGGAAGGAATGGGGCCACAATTGGTGCTATGATGTATACAGCCATCGTATATCCCATCCTCTTATATGAAGCAATAGTACGATGGCCCAGCATTAAAGAAGGAGTAAAACTGGACAAATATAGCAGGTCCAGAGAATGACATCCTTATGTACAGAAGCATTACGACTCAAAGAAAATAGGTACTAGCAAGAAAAACCATGCGGACATAGGAACATACTTGGCATCTTTGGCAGAGGGCTGGTCACTGGAGTGAAAAAAAGGCACGTTTTTGCAGATCTATTAAATCTGTGCTGATAGGCACGGACACGCTCCAAAGATGAACTGCGCAGTCTCTGAATCATGCAATGAATCAAAAATAAATGCGGTTCCCTGTTGAATCCAGAGTTGTCCAAGCAGGAGTGGTGACAATTTGGCAGGCATGTTAACTATCGAGAGAAGATAACTCTGCAAGACAAAATATGGCGATAGTAACTGACAGAAAGTACAAAGATGTGCGGAGTTATGCATAACAGGAGCCCTTCGCTCCACTCCTACAGACGCCCTAAATGTTATGCTATTCCTTCCTCCTTTAAATCTTGTGGCTAAGGAAAGCGCAACCATCGCAGCCCTTAGAATAAAAGAATCTGGCTTTTGGACCGGAATCGTAGGAGGACACACGAAAGTGCTGGACTCGGTTAACATCCCCATAAAAACGGATTTCTGCATACCCGAAATCAACTTCACAAGAAACTACGGAGTTCACATCCCTTCACGTTGTGAATGGAAAAACAGACCACACAGTTCTCAAGGTGCCACAAACTTCTTTACTGATGGCTCTAAACTCGAAGGTCGAGTAGGAGGAGGAGTATTTTCCCCAGAGCTTGGGATTGAAGTCTCCTTTCGACTACCCGATCACTGTAGTGTATACCAAGCAGAGGTTTTAGCAATACATGAGGCTGTTCTACTGATCAACCAACAAGGCGACAGAAATCGGGCTGTTTACATCTTCTCAGATAGTCAGGCGGCTCTGAAAGCCCTGCGCTCTTGCACAAACAGCTCAAGAACTACCTCTGAATGTCGCAGATCTCTTAACGAGATGGCTCAACAGTTCAGGACCCTCCTCGTATGGGTGCCTGGGCACCGTAATATAGAGGGTAATTGTAAAGCTGACGAACTGGCTAGGAAGGGCACGACCGCTACTCTCCTTCAGGAAAAGGAAAGAGTTGGTATGCCTTGGGCCACTTTTAAACTCCAATGCAAACAGCACACAATGCTACAAACGAAGAAGCATTGGAGGGATCTTAATAAATGCATGGTGGCCAAACTAACCTGGCCCTCTTATGATCTTCGTCGGACCACGTCATTACTGAGTCTCGGTAGACCAGACCACTCAGCTATAGTGGGAGTGCTTACCGGACACTGTCTGATAGGGACGCATGCGACCCGCTTAGGTCTTGAGACCTACGATTTTTGCAGAAGCTGTAAAAATCCGGACGAGGAGGAAAGTGTACTACATCTCCTCTGTCACGCTTTTTAAACACGCTTACGGAGATCTCAAGGATCGGCATCCCGCAACTTAGAAGATTCATTACTTCCTCGAGATGGTTTAGCGAAGAAACGACACTTGAACAACAAGTTTAAAGTGGGATCACTATGGCAACACAATGGGCCTATCCTTTTGGCCTAAGTGTATGAGCTCAATTACCAACAGCTCAGCCATATATAACCTAACCTAACTGACAGCTTATCTATCATCTAAGCTTTCAACTCCATCCTAATCATGAGCGGTTAAGCAAAAATGTAAACGTCGCCCTACTGTGTATTCCAGACCATACGAATATACAAAAAAACAAGAGAGATGACGCATTGGCAAGGGAAGGTTCAAACATGGATGCCTACTTAGAGGAAGAGGTAGATCTCCCTATCAAACGGTTAAAAGACATATTCACCTATACTTCCTATCCTTGGACAATTCAAGATGGGAAGGATTAACAACATGTAACACGGCCAAAAGAACATATTCGTCCTTCAATAAAAACACAACTTAGACCCTCCCAAATCTATCCAGCAAGAACCCAGCCCTATTGTAGTTCATACAAGGCCCTGGCCAATAAGAAAGCTTGCATTAAGAATGGTCATCCAACATCCATTAACATTCAATATGTAGCTGCAAGTAACCAAATTAAAAACAAAATAGTGTACACTTCGTGTGCAAATAACCGGCATTAGACAGGGCAAAGTTCATTTGGCAGCCACATTCTGAACGAGCTTGAGGATTTAGCAACTGAGAATCGAACGAATTTGAAACAGTTCTTGAATGCTACAAACTCGACTAAAACCATAACAAGCGTAATGAGGAAGAATGGTATCAAAACGGCGCACAGTGGTCTGAGAATGAAATTTACGCGGAAAAAACTGCCCTTTTCGAACATAGTAAATCGATTCATTTATGGCCGTAATTTGTCAATGGGGCTCCAAAATTGAGATTTTAGTACGACTCCGACAGTTATCTTCGACTTACGTAGAGAATGGGCTTTATTTTAAAATTTCAGTAAAAGACGTTTTTTTTGTTTCTCTCATTGCTTTTATATAAAAAAAATCTGTGCAAACAATAACTTCTGTGAAAACAGATGAGTATTCCGTGGGATTATAAATATATGTATATACATACATCTATGCACATACAAACATGAAAATATTCATATTTATATAAAAAATAGAATATAAAGTCGAAGAGTCAACAAGAGACAAAAAGTTAATTACGTCTTCTAAAAGAACATATAGTTTACCGTTATGTCTAAAAATTTCATGTGCAGTTATGCGCAGCTGCGTGAGTTGTAGTGAAAAGAAAATAGCCGTGCAATCAACTTTCTACAAACTAGTGTATCGCTTTTAAAGGTTTAAAAATCAATGTAAACAATGACTCCTGAGAACGTGGGTGAGTATTTCGGGCGATTATAAATACAACTATATATCCATACACTAAAATGAAAATATTCAATTATTGTGTAAATGGTATTAACATAACTTAAAATTTGAAATAAATGTACTTATTGCCATCGAAGATGCACACATTTATTACTTAACATATTTACAGCAAGTGGTAAATTAAATGATACATGCTTAACACATCAAGATTTGTTTTTACATTTGAGAAAACAAGGAGACTTACATCCAAGATCAAGGGCATCACAATTACACCTACTAGTTTTAATTAAAAAAAACTATGAAGGAGAAAACTGGGATTCTACATACGAAGAAAAGGTCAAGAAATGTATAATGCGTTATACAGTAGCAGTTAAAAGATTATGGGAAAAGAGTAGCCGAAAATTAAGTTCGTTTCAAAGTAACAACCAAAATTGGTTGTCTAAAGAATTCCAGCTTCCTGCGAACATCAAAAACCATGGAGGTCGACCCGAAAAAAAATTTGAGGATAGTTGTGCAAGATCAAAACGACAAAAAATTAAATCAGTAGTTAATAGTATAGATTCTGAAGAATTGAATTTTGCAGTCCAGTACAATCTCAATAAGAAAGGACATCGTGCAGCCTCGAAAATAGTAGAAACAATTGTGAAAAAACCTGACACAGCATTAGAAATTAAAAATATAGCAACAAAAATAGACAAGTTCAAACCTATCCCAATAATACGAGACCAAGCTCTTGCTTTCATTTTAGATAACAACTTAACAAAGCAACAGTATGTTAACATCAGACTAATGTCAAAAAAACATAATGCTGACATCTATCCTCCATATGACGACATTCTTACTGCAAAAAAGCAATGTTATCCGAAAAAAATAGAAATAACTGAAAGTCAAGTTAAAATTCCTCTACAAAACTTACTTGATCATACCGTTCATCGAATACTTCAAAGTATTTCTCTTGAAAATATGCCAATGTCTACACTTGAAATGTTTTACAAATGGGGTTGCGATGGAAGCAGTGGTCACGCACAGTATAAGCAAAAGTTTGAAAACATTGATGACAGTGACAAAGATCTTTTTTTAATATCATTGGTACCGCTGAAATTAGTTGATGTTAATGCAACTGGAAAACAAGAAATTATTTGGAGTAATCCCCGAGCTTGTTCAACAAGATTCTGCAGGCCGATCAAATTTGTATTTCAGAAAGAAACTAAGGAATTTATTCAAAAAGAAGTTGAATTAATGAATGATGAAATAAGTAATTTATCATCGACTATAAGTGATCAATACGGTGCACAATTGGAAATAAAGCATACTTTAATTTTCTCAATGATTGACGGAAAAGTAAGTAAATATTGATTTGCAATCCAAAAGACTTACATTTCAGTCATCAATAGATAATACATATGATTTTAATTACCATCTGTAGGTATGTAACTCAGTAACAAATACATCTTCACAAAAGTGCTATATATGCGGTTGTGGTCCAAAAGAAATGAACCAAATATCTTTAATGTATGAAGGTACTGTGAATCTCGAAAATTGTTCATTCGGTTTATCCACTTTACACGCCTGGATACGAACTTTTGAATGTTTGTTGCATATTTCATATCGATTAGACTTCAAAAAATGGCAGGTAAAGTTTCTTTGGCAAAAGAAGACAAATTCTGCTATTGACTTAGTTTGCGAATTTCAAAATTTCTGTATGCTTTTTTAGGCAAGATCAGACGAGGAAAAAGAAATGTTGAAAAACAGAAAAACAATGATTCAAAATAAGTTTAGGTCTGAGTTAGGTTTACTTGTAGATGTAGTGTTGCAAGGTATATAATTTCAATTTTATGTATTTTGGTGAACATTCTATTTAGCTGCTATATATTATATTTTATTATAATAAACATTTAGGTCACGGAACTACAAATGATGGAAACACTGCTCGTCGTTTTTTCGAAAATGCTGCAAAAAGTTCTGAAATAACAGGACTTGATATCAAGCTATTAGAAAATTTTGCTGTTATTTTAAGAGCAATGGCTAGTGGTCAAAATATTAATATAGAAAAATTCAGAGAATTTTCAAAGGATACAGCAAAGATGTACATTTATCTATATCCATGGTATTATATGCCTGCCACAGTCCATAAAATATTAATTCATGGAGCTGATGTCATACAATATGCGTTACTTCCAATTGGTATATATTATGTTATGTTACTCATTCTTTTTTTTATATATTTTCCATGTTAAATTAGGATTGTTATCAGAAGAAGCACAAGAAGCTCGTAATAAAGAATACAAAAGGTACAGGGAGCACCACACGAGAAAATCATCGCGATTAAATACGAATACGGACGTTATACATCGACTTCTTGAAACATCAGATCCATATATTTCATCAATACGCAAATCGCCACCGAAAAGGAAATCGATACTTTGCGAGCGTGTGAAAGCGCTGCTGATTATAGACGAAAGTGACGAAATGGAAACTGATCAACATTAAAATATGTCTTTGATAAATAATAATATCCATTTTCTTAGTTTAACGATATTTTCATTAAATCTCCTTTTGCCTATGTATGTACATATACTATTTGGAGTGCCTCCGCACTACTTTTAGCCACCATATTAGATCCGTCAGTATTGTTTTTCCAAATGTTTGATCTGAAAATTGTCAACAGCGCCTCCAAAAACTTAGAAATATTCAATTTTATGTGAATTTAATTCAATTTAGCCTTTTAGCCGCCACATTGGATCCGCCATTTTTTTTTAATATTTGACTTCAAATTTGTCATCAGCAACCCCCAATACGTATACTTTTTGATTTCTGTGCAAATCCAACAACGTTTGAAGTTTTTTCCACGTAAATTTCATTCTCAGACCACTGTGCGGCGCTAAGAGGTCGTCACAAAGTATGCAGGCCTCGCCACTTCACCCAATCAACCAAACTTATCCCACACATCCCAATTTTTCTGTAGGCAAAAGTAAATGAGCTAGTTTTAAAACTCCAAGCAGTCACGCGAGCCAGCCCCTGTATTTTAAATAATTAAATGAGTTGAGAGTTTTCAAACCCTTATAAGATAACACCTTACTAGCCAGGGTTTGTTTAAACAATTGAAATTGAACTGAGCTTGACAACGGAATTATACTTTTTACACAAGATTAGGCTCGAGCGAGTTGGGCTGTATGATCCATATTTATTTCGTGTCTGATGATATTCAAAGGGTCCAGTTTGTACATTAAGTCTACACAACTCTCTAAGTTTTATGTGGTTTCATGAAATGACATATCTTAGATTGTGAAACAATTTTCCACAGTCAGTATTTCCGAACTCGTAGAATATCGAGTTCTAAGGTAAGGTTCATCGACATTTATTCGAACACCCCTCTGTCCATGCAGTGGAACAGTCATTGTTGTAAGATCAATTAGCCAGATTTGGATGGCGGAGATCTTATACGCTTCAAACTAACCTATGTACTACTTTCCATTGCTCCATGACTCGACATGACGACTGGTAATACAAAGAGGGATTCCTACGCTTGGTTTTGCCACGTAACACAAAGAAAACGGGGAAACTAGGAAAACTTCTACAAGCCACTGTAGCACTGGATTAGTAATTTCATAATATAACACCAAATCTGATAAACATTCTTTTAATAGTTCTAAAACGGCTTTTCACCAGCATCCGCAAAGGTGGCATGCATTTTCTGTTCTCCCTGCATTAAACTTTTTGGTGGAAAATGCTGAAAATTTAATGGCAACTTGCCAGGTCGTGTTGTCGGTGTAGAAGTATTTAGCAGCTTCTCTTGTGTCTGAATTATGATGTCCGGTGGGGAGTTCGGCTCGCGAGTGTTGGATACGATGATGTGTTTCGCAAGGCTACATCGTCGTTATTTCAGCTCTGCCAAGACCACCAAATCCTAATCCCAAGTCCTGGTCACTTCTAGTTGGTCGGTTTTTCACGACAGAACGGAATTAGACCACGGAGCGGTCGTAGTAGAAAAAAGTATCGAAAATCGCCGTGGAAAGTTGTATATTTTTGGAAAATCTGTAAAAACTTATTTACGATTGTCCTATTCTTGGAGGAGAAGTTTGGCGTCTCGAAGGCACATTTTTCATCCCTGTCGAATTTTTATCGGAAAGTCCAGAATTTTGCGGAGTTTTTCAGTCCCGTATGAAACGCATGGCGTTCCGGCAGCGTTGTCAGAGTGCAAAAACTAGTGAGAATTAAACATTTCGACGAAATCTCGTTGTTTCTTAATTTGTTATTGTGTTTCGCAGTCGAGTGGTCAATCTGCAGTCAAGATTTGATGAACATTTTGATGAAATTGTGTTGTTCTTCTTGAGCGCGCATCTGCACAAAATCTCAAGAAAAGGAAAATAAGTTTCCAAATTTAATTTGAATCGCCGCGGTTGACCTTAGGTCGATTTTAGAAGCGGTCGAAGTGATTTTAGTGTGGTGAAGTTTATTTTTATGCTATTCGTGAGCGTATCTACGGTGATAAAGTGGTTTTCTAATATTTTTTGGATATTAAAGCAGTTATTTTTGCGGTTTAGTTGGCTGGCGGACAAGAAATTTTGGCGGATATATTCGGTGTGTATATTTTGAAATTGAAAATTAAACAAGAGAAAAAACGCATTTTTCGTTTTGCTCGTTGCCAGCGAAGTTTGCAAAGATTTTTTTTTTAATTTTTAGGAAAAGAAATTTATTTTTTTTTTTGTGGTAATGGCCACGGGAAACAATGTGTCATAGAAAACGGAAGAAAAAAATTGGTTTTTTCGATACAAAGTTCTACAATTTCTTTTGAGTTTTTGTGTAGTACGGCAGAAACACTAGGGATTATGTCATCATTATCTGCACATATGAATTAATTTTAGAATTTATACGATTTTTTATGTTCATTTTCTGTTTTTCGTGTAAAAGTTTTGTCAGATGAAAATTATTATTGTTTTTTACACTTATAGTTTTTGTTTTCATTCAGAATTTAATTTATAGAAAGCAATCAATTTTCTTTTATTTTTATAAAAGTGAATTTTGCAGCAAAATAGAATAACTTATAAAAATAAATCGGCCATGAACGGAGCTATTAAGAGCTTGATAGGATTATTGGAAAATCAACACCTGTTTTTCAATAGTATTATTAATATTAAAAGGCTCTACAAACAGAATCCGGTCCTGGCTTCTCGCAACAAATGTGTTGCGCACTGCAAAAGCACTTCAAAACAAGAGGTTGACCAGCTTTGAAGCCACATTTCGTCACGTTCCCCGCTACAAAACCAAAGCGACTCCAGATAGTGCACTTTTGGAGCCGCTTCACCCTTAGCGAAAGATATGACAAAATGCGACTCCAAAGCAAATCAACCTCCATTACCCTCAACTACGGAGCCACATCACTCCTTCATTGAACGACACAAACGTTGCTCGTTTCGTAATAATTCTTTTTTAAACTCTTTTCTTTACTTTCACTTCGGAGCATCAAATCTTGTAACGTTAATTTAACCGCCTTTTTCTCAATGCAAATGGATGAAACTTTGCAGGCATACATATTCCCGATGACAATACACGATTATGACATTTTGTTACATTTTTTGTTGTTGATTTTGTTGTTGAGTAACAAAAAACGATTTTTAATAAAAAATGCTTGGAATTATTCGTTCTACTCAATGTAGAGTCTTAAAATTCACTTCCCTTCAATAAAAATTGGTAAAAATTAACAGACATGTGTATTTCCGACGAAAACATACGAAAATGATAGTTCCAAATTAAAAATGGCGGCCAAAAAATATGATGGATTACATTTCTCTTTACAAGCCACTCGTTCGATATGGGTATCAAATGAAAGGTTATAACAAGTTGAATACAATTAGCGTCATCCTAAATTCAAAATGGCGGTAGAAAAATGGCGGCATAAAAGTGGCGGCCAACACAAAACAGAGGATCAATTTTTCTTTACAACGCGCTCGGCATTGGTATCAAATGGAAGGGAGTGACAATTAGAATACTGTTGTCTGTGTCCGGTCATTTCAATTCAAAATGGCGGTTTACCCTTTTATTTACTTCGCTCTCGGTATGGATATCAAATGAAAGTGTATTAAAATGAGTAAGAAAGTAAACTGTATGACGTCGTTTTAAATCAAATATGGCGTTCACTAAAAAATGGCGGAAGACATAACATAGCTACAAATAGCAAATAAAAATATGATTTAAAAAGATGCAAAAAAATATGTTTCCAGTTTTTAGTTTTTATTGCTCCAGCCAGTATACGCGAGCACACTACCTTTCAAAATGTAAAAAAAAACGTAGAGCGCTATTAGATTTTTGAGGGGTCATCAAATTGTGCATTTTTGGGCTGCACTTGAGAACTGTTGTAAAGAAACAAATACAAAACATGTAAAAAAGTTTCCTTATTTAACATTATAATCTAATTAAAAGTTTGGAAATTGTAATGTGTTAATTAACGCTATTCGTTACTAAAAAGTAAAAAATAAAAAAAAGAAAAAAAAAATTTAAGAAACTCTTTTCTTTACCTTAATATATTGATCAGTTGTGAACACAAAATTAATACATATAAATACTAAAAAAATCGATTAAAAGGTAAAAAATAAGAAGATTTTAAACAATATAAACTTTTAAATCAAAATGGAAAAAATCTCACACATTCCTTAAAGAAAAGCGTGGGGCGCCCATACCAACCTGAACTTAAAAAAACATGACTGCCGTGAGTACATTTTAACATTTCAGACAGCTACGAATTTTCACTAATTGAGCATTTTGTTTCATAAAAACGCACCCCACGCTTTTCTTTAAGGAATGTGTGCGATTTTTTTCCATTTTGTTTTAAAAGTTTATATTGTTTAAAATCTTCTTATTTTTTACCTTTTAATCGATTTTTTTAGTATTTATATTAATTTTGTGTTCACAACTGATCAATATATTAAGGTAAAGAAAAGAGTTTCTTAAAAAAATTTTTTCTTTTTTTTTCGGTTGAGGTTATAAGGTACAATAATATGGCGATTTAAATTGGTGTCTTTGATACTCAAAACTCAACTAGTACGAGCCATCGCAGTTCGCCCAATTTTATGCCTCCAGCTATATTTATTTCACCATAATTTCTTGTTCGTTCTATTCAGCCATTAGTTTTGTTTAACCTTACAGGATTCTCCTATCGTAGTTATTGAGCTGTTTTTAGTTCGCTTGGTAATATCCCAGATTCTGACCCTTAATATACTAAGCGGATTTATGTTGTGTTTATTCTCAATTTGCATTGCCTTGAGATTCCCTGATTCTTCGGAATTCATACTAGTGCGAAATAGGTTTTATTTGCGGCTACGTTGCGTCATTGTATTTAGTATGTACTTATATTCTATCTACAACTACAGCTATCTACTATCTCCACACCATGATTGTTAAGATTGATATTATATTTTTACATGGTAGCCCGAAAATTAAAAATTATCAGAATTTATTTTTCTACTTACATTTTTATATACCTATACATATATTAGGAACAAGAAGATTAACGTTTGCTGATTCAAATTTTTTACAAAACCCCTTTAGTCTTTGGGCGCATCCAGCGCACTCAGCGGCTGAGTAGCGGCTAAGTGTTGAGCCCGTTGGATGGCTAGCTGAACTAAGCAGCTTAGCTCAGCGGCTGGCAAATTTCTCAGCGTAAAAATTTTATTCTAAGTAGCTCAGCGATAGTGAATTGATGTTATTTAAAATAGAAAAAAAAATTTAGCCAACACATATCGCTGAGTTACTTTTTACGCTGTGCTGTTTAGCTAAGCGGCTTTTCCGCTAAGTGCGCTGGATGCGCCCTCTGACTGTATATTGACTGTATTGATCAACTGTTGGACGTGGACGTGGATTTCTAAATTACTAAACTGAAAAATGGTGCGAAAAAATCAAAAGGTAATAATGTGATGACCAATTAGCATTTACACATTTTACACATATCAATTATGCAGTTTACACAGCAAAACTTTAGCGTCAACTTATCTATAGTGCGTATTCCACTTTTCACATAAATTCTGACAGTTCATTTATGAGGTGGTAAATTTATACGATTTACGCAGCTTACTAGTGTTTTACACTTTTTCATGAATACCCCTAATATTAAATTATTGAATGAAGTACATAATTTTAAAATGAACTACACATAATGCACGTAACTCATTGTGATTAGGCCTTATTGCGAGACAGCTAAAAAAAATTATTTTGAAAAATTACAGAATTCCCGGAATAAAGAAAAATGGACGTGGTAAAAGAGTACGCTACAGGCTACACAATAAGATTAGGCTTTCTTTGTTCTTCGTTACAAATTTAAATATTTCTCATTATGCATATACCGGGTGTATATACACTATTTTTACAATTTTATCGTATTGGGCAATCGTAACTGTTTAGACACTTGGGCGTTTGAAGATTTTTTTATAGTTTTGCATATCACCGTGTATTTTGTAACCTCAGCCCCAAAAGTTTTACTTTGATGACTCATAAGTCTGGACGTTGGTGGGGTAGAACCTTCAAGTCATTAACAGAGCCAGTTTCTTGATTTTGTCGAATCTTTTCGTCAATATACGGTCATGAATATTTTGTAATAAATTTCGATGACACGCGTTGTTCGACCATATAAGATCGTACATGGGTCAGTTTGCCAAATCTACTACACATAGGGGCCGGTTTCATCGACCCGGATAATAATAAGACCGAATATATTCATTTCATCAACCTGGATTATCTCAGTCGGATATAAATACGACTGGGTTGCGTTGGTCGTAAAAATATCCGCTGAACGTAGCCTCATTTAGTATGCTATGTTCGAAATTTCGAAAATTATGTTTGACGTTAAAAACAAACAGTTTCAATTTATTTTTGAAAATAATTAAATGACATTAGAACCATTGAATAAATCAGTTTTGAGTTGAGTTGAGTTTTTGAAAATTATGGTTGACGTTAAAAACACTCACGGTGATATGTTTGGATTTAAATTTTTTTACAATACTTCATATTTGACGCAACGAACTTTTCCACTTTTACAGAAAATAAAATCAAATGCCAACTTCCTTATCTGATATCGAAAAACAATTAACAACTGACTCTATGTTCGAATTCTATGTCCGAAAATAACATAGACTTTCGAATATGGAGGCATCATTTATCCCGGTCGATGAAACACACCAAATATCCGACAGAATATCCAAGATATTTATTATCCGTGGATATATCCGTGCCCATGAAACCGGGCCGGGCCATAGGAGTTAATGCTGTTAACTAAGCGATAGTAATAAAACACCTTCTAAATCATTGTTTTGTTTTGAAAAAGTTCGCAAATAAGAACGCAACGAAATATCAATGACAATATGGCAGTGGGTGTTATTGAAATTGTATTATCGACATGTCGCGGTATTCTCGACATGATTCTGGTGGTGCTCTTGAGTGGCGTTATCAAGAGGTCTCGTGAACAGGTGTTGTTGTAACAAGGCCAAGTCTTCTTAGTTTATAATAATAGGCTATTCCATCTGGAGCCAGCTACTGAGAGTTCATGTAGATATATCTCTTTAGCACGCACAGAGACTTCTGGCCTGCGAGAGTTGTCTCCAGTCTGACTAATTCATCTGCCTTCTCGGTGCACTCGATGTTTCTATGACCCGGTATCCACTGGAGAAAGAAAAGAGCCCTTTCTGGCAGTTATCGACCAGGCTAGAAGTTATTGGAGCCGAGCATAATGCATTGATGACTATACGCAGCCGGAGATGATATATAAATCAGGTGGCAGTAGATCGCGAATTACATTGAGCGCTTCCGTTGGAGTCTGACCTGACCCCGTCTGAATCTGTTATATTCATTGTCAAGAGCGGGTCACCATACGGCGAAGGCATATATCAGCACTGGTCTAATCACTGCCAGCGGCTTCAAACTCGATCTCTTGCCGACGGGTGCGAACAAACATAGAAAGTTATACTGGCCTTCCTTGCCCTTTGTTCGATATTCAATCTCTGGAATAAGACTGGAATAAGCTCAGTACTCGACGTTTAGATAAATGAATACTAGAGGTGAGTATTTCAGTTCTGTTGGTGAAAAGCATCAGCACTGTCTTTTCCGGGTTGACGTATAGCCCGCAGCGGTTGGACAAAACTAACCTTTTCAAGTGCCATCTCCATAATCTCACCAAGAGTTCAAACGCAAGGCCCACTGGCTCCTCCCCGTGCGTCTTCCTGACTATCCTTAACTTATCATATTCTTTTTATATCTTCGACTAAGCTTACTACCAGACATTGCACTATAAAGTAAACGACATAAAAGTCTGGTGGTATAAAGAGTGACACCTAAGCTTAGACTCTTCCACATAAAAAAACAAATTGTGTGTAGAAATTTTCCGGATATTGCTTCTCTGGGGTTCATGAAAATCTACAAATACATGGCAATCGGGAAAGTCGGTTTTTAGGAGAAATTCCAGGCCTTCTTTGAGCACATTGATCAGTTTCCCAATTTGATATAGGATGCTTAGTAGAGTTGCTTGGAGAGAAATTTACTGAGTCTAGTCGATTCTCTTAGACAATAGCATGGCAATGATCTCTCCATGATTATTTTTTTGCGGCTGACTGTATTATTGTTACAAAATGCCTAAAAATAATAAAATATTTTTTTTTAATTTTTATGTAAATCAATAGCAATAAAACATTCAACCTGTAGTAATATAATCCCACCGCATTGAGAATATATAAAAAGTCTTGTATTAAGTAACTTACCTTGTTATGTAACTTACACTCCTCTTTCAGTAAATTTATGTCTATCAGACGCTCAGCTGTTAAACAAGCTCTCTACAAACACATAAAGAGAAGTCGGTATGAATCTTCAGCAGTTTTTAAATAGGCATTAATAAAACAGCTTTGCCAATATTTGCTATGAAGTCAATTTGTGGAACGAGGAAAAAAAATTTCAAAATCAATAAATATTGATTATAAATATACAGAATTCGGCGCAAAAATAAAAACACTTTCACCAAATCTTATTTTAAAATATTAAAAACATAAATCTTTCCGGTTTTTTCTGTTGTTGTTATTGTTGTTGCCTTGTTTGATAATTTATTCTTTGTTATTATTTATAGGTGATGCAATACATCCGCATCAGTTGTGACAGACGTTTTAGAACACATTTTTAATGAGGTTAGTAAATTCAGACATCAATCACTTAATCAAAATAAAACTAATTAATTACGTAAGAATCCGGGTGTATTTTGCGTGGTTATCAAGTAATCAAAGTCAAATAAATTCGGCACGTTTGCCAGGGACAAAACAAAGAACGAAACACAATGGAGAAAAAACCAGAAAGCTAAAAACTAAACCAAAACAAACTCCAATTTGCGGCTCGTGTTGGCGATTAACTGCAGGCTGTTCTCTGCTTGAGGGAGGGGGGAGCAAAGGGACTATTTACATAACAGGAAGAGAATTTTAATCACCCTTATACTGGTCCGCACCCCTTCCGCGATCAAGTAATGAAGCTTTCTGAGTAATGAACGCGAACAGTGCGAAAAGCTCATTGTAAGGCTAGTGAAAACCCGCCGCTGCCTCATGTTCGGCAGCACTAGTTGTTTTCCTTTAGGAATTTATTCAATTTCTATTGATATATCTAAAAATATAAAAAGCATTTTACGATAATATCGTCATTAACAATATTCAGGAAAGTGCGAATATTTCCGTTCCTATTCAGTCGATTGACTGTTAAAAGGCTTAGGAAATTTTGCGTGATTGACATTTTATCTCTAAACGGAAGAATGCTTTTCCAAATGGTGGGATTCCATCAATGTTGATAAATCCAGCCACCATCGCTCTCACATTTAAAAAAAAAAAAAAAAAACAGGTAAAAAGCTTTCGATTTTCTTCTACGTCGTTCGATATTTCTTTCATTTCTCTCTTCTGGTTAATATTAAATATCAATTCAGGCCTTAAATAATATTAATAAAATTGGAGGAGGCTCGGTCTGTGATTACAAAATAATAATTGTAACTTTCTAAGCTCGTATATTTATTTACTTTGATAGTAAAATAACACATTTAAGAATTTTTAAATTTTTCCGATCTGTCGGCTAGTCTGATTTTAAGACTTCACGGGAAGATTCAGTATTTTCCTGTGCGTGTTTTAGACGACAATAGGATCAGACCGAAAACTACATTCGATGGCCGATGGAAAGTCATTGAGAACTTTATTCATCAATTGTAACCTTCTAAAATCTCATCTACATTTCTAGGTTGAACTGAGTAAATCCGTATCCTACTGTTAATGCAATAAAAAAAGACGAAAACTGGCTTAACTTCGGATTTCCATGTAACATAACATATAGTCTTAAAACTTTTTTAAATTTTTTACAAATGTTCTAAGTATGCAAAAACCATTAAAAGTAACACAGCTTTGTTGTCCTTGCAATTACAAACAATTATTGCAAAATTAAATGCTAAATTGTATTGTGGGCTAAATTCAAAAAATACTGGAAAAAATATTAATAGAGTGGTTTCGAGTTCGAGCTCACTAATTACGAATTCAAAATGGCAAATGTTCGAAGAAATGAAATATTGATATTGCGTTCATAGACAAATTCTAGTCGAGGGTTTTCGAGTTTCTTCGTTCTAGGACTCCTTTACCAGTCAATCTTAATTTTTATTGTCCAGCGACCAGTATTCTTTATCGTCTAAACTCATCCATTACCTATATAATATTCAGACATTCCCGGTTGCGAATTTTATAACGTTGGTTGGTTAAAGTGGGGAGACTCACATACTCTCTGTTGACCTCCAATTAGCGTCGTTTTAATACCACTCATTCCCATGACTGGGTTGGGTGCTCTGTTCCTCGTTTAGGCTAGAGCTGGACACGAGATCCACAATAGTTTAGGTTTCATTTGGATCCTTGGACCAATGATGTGTTGAATGGAATGCCCATTCTCAATGCATGGGCCCAGTAGGAAAGTTTGTCAGCCCTTACATGGTAATTTATCTGTCACACCCCGAAGCTCTTATCGCAGAGAGCTCTCCGAGTAGGCTCACCTTCACTCATTCGAGCTATATGCCCTGCTCACCAAAGTCTACCGCGCTTTATTTTCTTCACAACATCTATGTCGCGGTAGTCATCGTAAATTTCGTCATTGCAGAGCGAGAGCTGGCTGCAAAAAACGTGTCCTATCGATTCACAGGATAAAATGTGTTTTAAATGTTAGTACTCGCAACGACCATAAAAAATCTTGGTGTGCCTGGGCGGAAAGGCCGTTCAAGTTTGGGATGTGCAATTCCCAGAAAATTTTTAGGACCGCTAGGTGACCTATCAAACCACAGCTTTTTTCATGTGAAAGGCTAGAGTCTCAGGAAAGGCCCTTTATACTGTTGACAATCTATTTTTTTCGTATAGACGCAATGTCAAACAGCAGCTCTAGTCGGGGAGGAAGGAACTGCCACAATCTACCCGCATTATTTTTTAGTCCATCTACTTCTTCCAACCATTACTATCGCGTCTTTGACATCAGAGCAAAGCATATCAAGTGTTATTCCTCCTGAAACGAGATGAATCTCGTCAACCAACCGATGACATGCGCTTTTGGGGGAACGGGGAAGGGCTAAAGAAGGCTATGACAGGAGGAATCAGGAATGTAAAGAAGAAAGAAGGGAAGTTATGTATGTAGGTGGGAAAGTAGAAAGGCGACGGACCCTGCGGTTGGCCGGGATTCGAACCCGGACCTCTGGGATGGTAGCCAGACTCCTTACTCCCTAGGCTACCAAGGCCCCAGCTTGTAATTTCTTTTAAAATGTAGTACTTACGGAGTAAAAAAAATTGATGTGCCTGGTAAAATGTGCCGCTAATGCCTTAGCAGACCACTTTTTTGTTGTTGTTGTTTTGGGACTGTAATTAATTCTTTATTTGTCCGTAGTTAAACATGAACTGAGTTTTGTACATAGAAATTTTGTCTATTTTAAAGGAGTGGATAGCAAGATAGCGGGATCCTTTTTTCCGCAATACTTGAGGAAATTAGAAGGGGAATAAAAGAGAGGTCGTTTAAATGTTTACGGCACGGTGTTAGTCGTTGAAATTTTCCACATCCTCGGGCCCGGCGAAGTTTTGCATCTCCAGTGGGTATAACAATTGAATCGGCCGCTTTATCACAGTTCCATTCCCTATTCGGAGTTCGCAAGATCTTACTCTGTTGCCGCGACCGGGAAAGGTCTTCGTGGTGACTGCCATCTTCCATTGAACACGCGGAATGGACGGGTCGTGTAACAGGACGACATCTCCAGGGTGTAAGTTAGTCGTAAACAATTTAGTGCTGTTGTGAAACGATCTTAAAAGCTGCAGGTACTCGCTTTTCCATCTTTTAGCAAGATAACGCACGGTTCGGCATTTCGTCATCCAGGCTTATCTTAAAGTCGCTGAAGTAGTATCAGATTCACAATTGTTTGCGTTTTCGGGGTTTGCAGTTCCCCTCAAAAATAGATTGGGCGTTAAAGGCTTCGTATCCGTAGGGTCATCTCCGATGTAGGTCAACGGACGCTCATTTACGATATTTTCAGCTTCATCCAATAGAGTTTGTAGCTGCTCCAAGTTTAAAGTAGCTTTGGCGATGGTCACCTTTAAAATATTTTTCACGCTTTTTATTAGCCGCTCCCAAAAGCCGCCCCACCAAGGAGCTCGTTCTACAATAAATTTCCATTTAATTTTATGACCTGCTACAAAATTTGCAATAGATTCGTTCCTTAGTACGGCAATAAGCGATTGAAGCTCTTTCGATGTCTTCTTAAAAGTCTTTGCGTTATCGGAATAAATTGTATCAGGTATTCCTCTTCTTGCCACAAAGCGTCTAATTGCCAACAAACAACTTTCTGCAGTGAGACTTCGTACTAATTCCAGGTGAATGCATCTTAAAACAGAACATGTAAAAATCAATATATAAACTTTCTGGGACAGCTCAGGATCATTTGCCCCTTTGATATAAAGTGGTCCAGCAAAGTCCATACCGACGGTACTAAAAGGTCTTACTAATTGCAAACGGTCCTTAGGTAATGGCGCGAATGGCTGAGTCATTGGTTTGGAGTTCGTCTTCCGACAGATTATGCAGCTCTTAATGATTCTTTTTATTAACTGTCTGCCCTTGATTATCCAGAATTTGTCTCGGATCCTCGATAGCGTGGAGTTCACTCCGCCGTGAAGTATACTTTTGTGGACATCCTTAATAATTAGCCGTGATAAATAGCAGTCGGGTAAAATAATCGGATGAGCTATGTCCACGTTTTCTCGCAGGGCTTGAAGTCGTCCGCCTACTCCTAAGATCCCTTCAGTATCAACCCAGGGACAAAGTGACCAAAGCTTTGATGAGTTAGGAATGTTTTTTTCGAAACGAATCGCTAAAAATTCATTAGAAAAATGATTGTGTTGAATATACCTGATCCAATAATTTTCCGCGGCGATCAGCTCTTCAAGGGTTCACCTTTTTAAACCTGCAGAACCTTACAACAAATCCCGTGACTCTCAGTAGACGTTTCCAACAACTAAAATCTTGGTACGATAGTAAAGGTGGACGTTCCGCGCTGGTGATATATTCGTCTGGAACTAATAATGATGCTAACGTTTGCGGCATTTGTACCTCCTCCGTCTCAATGTTAGGCCATGTTGAAATATCCTGATTCAAACAGCTCGGCCCATTCAACCAAATTCCTTCATTCAGTAGACACGCTGCGGTAGATCCTCTCTTTACAAGATCGGCAGGATTGTCTTTACCAGGAGTGTGACGCCAGTCATTTGCATCCGTTAAACGCCTGATTTCGCTTACTCAAGCAGTAACGTAGGGTTTCCATTTCTTACTCTCACCTCGGATCCAACGATCAACGCAGCGGTCAACTCCAAACGAGGCAGGGTCAGTTCCGGGGACCCACATTCCTTAAGTGGGGCTACCCTGGTTTTGGAACATAACATACTAACTGAAATATCTCCAGACTGATCTTCGATCCGAACGTAAGCCACGGCTCCATAGGCTTTCTGACTGGCATCAGCAAAAACATGCAATTCCTGACTTCTTATTCGGCTGGTCTCACAAACGTTACGTGGTACATAAAACTCTCTTACCGCTAATATCTCGTTCAAATAAGAATTCCACACCTTAGTTATTTCTTCTGTTAGCGGAGCATCCCAGTCCAGTTTCGCCTTCCAAACATCCTGAAAAAGAATCTTCAAGCCTATCACAACTGGTCCAAGGAGTCCCAAAGGGTCGTAGATCCTGGATACACATTGTAAGACGTTTCTCTTTGATCCTTCTCGATGATCCGCCAGAAAGGTGACAAGTGATTCTAAACACGGTGCGATTTCATCGGTATAAGTGTTCCACTTGATGCCAAGTACTTTCTACTCAGGTAGGATGTCATCTTCCTCAAACATCTTACGCACTTCGCTAGAATTGCTATTCCATTTCCTTAACTGCATGGACGCCCGCTTCATTAACTCGCTGGCCTCGGTATGAATTCTTTTTGCGGATTCTTCATCATTTGTAGTTATAATAAGATCATCCATGTAAAACGAGTCCTTCAAAATAGAACGAGTTTCCGGATAATCGGTTTCCTCACTCTCCAAATGTTTCAATATTGTTGCTGAGAGTAGAAATGGGCTGGAAGTGACACCGAATGTGACCCTAGTCATGCGAAAAGTCGATAGTGCTGGTAAATTGGTTATTTCCTTCACAGTATCCGAAAACCATAGAAAGCACTGTCGCGATCTTCGAGTTTAAGTAAAATCTGTAAAAAGCTCTCAATATCCCCAATGAGGGCAATTTTTCTTAGGCGGAAATTTAGTAGCATTTTTAGTATATGCGGTAATAAATTTGTACCTGTATGTAGGTGATCGTTCAATGATAAGGCAGCAGGTGCATGTGCAGACGCATCGAACACGATTCTTATTCTTGTCGTTGGCTTATCAAGTCGGTAGACGGGCCTGTGTGGCATATAATAGTGTCGTTCGCCTTCATCCTGGTTTTCCACACGCTCAGCTACGCCAGATCTTAAAAGCTCATGCATCGCTTTGTCATATTCAATTAGAGCCTCAGGACACTTGGACAGCTTCCTTATTAATGATCTTAATCGATGCAGTGCATTATCCTTGTTATTCTGCATATGGGCATGCAAATTCCATGGCAAGGCTGCCTCATACCGCAAACCCCTTTTAACTATGCAAGTTCTTTGAAGTTCGTTGGTAAATTCATTTCTCTCTAACTCATCTGCTTTGATTCCTATAGATTCTAACTTCCAAAAATTAGAAAATTCCCTTTCTTCAACTGCGAGGCTAAAACTTGAGAAGATTTAGTAGTATTCGGTGTAGCTGATACGATACTCACCGGCAAGGGCGTCACACCCGGTGGAATAAATTTCATGGGGCCAAATTTTGGTAACACAAATTTTTCAAATTCGTATTTGGTAGGTTGAAACTAAATAAATTTTAGTTAAAAAAGAAATAAATAAAATTTCGATGATTTTTCCCTTTAATAATGCTTTTTTTCATCAATTACAAACGTTGTAAAAAAATGCAAGGTTTTACCCCTGTTTACACAAATTCCGGGGCAAATGGGGGTAAGAAAAAAAAGTAAAAAATCACTATACCCATCTATTTTTTAGAAAAATTCAGAAAATTTTTCAAAGAAAAAAATTAAAGCAGGTATGGCAACTTTGACACTGTACAACCGCTGTGGAAGTTTTTTATTTTAAACTTCGCTGAAAATCACTCCGAGATTTTATTTAAGCGTCTAAAAGTTAAAAAGTTGTCGTATAATGCAGAAGAGTAAAAATATTTAAGAAAATATAAAAGTGTGCATTTTTCAATTTTGGCACTGTCTGATTTTATTTCTGCCAGTGAATGCACTGAACTCATAACACGAAATTGAACAAAATTTGAGTTCGGCGACAAAAGGAGCTTATGGATGAACGAGAGGACTATACTTTTTGGGTCCAAGATTTTTTTATGTAAATATTTCAGATGAGCAATCTATTATATGTAGCAAGCTTGACCCTTTGACTGCTTTTACACGAGCCACGTACGTTTTCATACATTTTTTAATGTCGTTTGACTAGATTTTTTCAATTTCTAGGGGGGGCGACTGCCCCCCCCCCCTGCCCCCCCTTGGCGACGCCCTTGCTCACCGGACCTGGCCCATGCAGCGTCCAACCAAAAAGTGTCTGGACAGCTGACAACGTTGGTGTTAACCGCCTTACCTCACCAGTCACAACTCTCCAATAAAAATCTGCTCCAATTAAAACACTTAATTCTGGTTCCTGCTCATAATTTGTATCGTTAAAGTCCGCCAAATTTAATTCATACAAGGCCGCTGCCCTTTGGTTTGTTTGGAATCGGTAAAACGTCGGCACATATGTATATCTGGTACGGCTACTGCTTCCAACATTGCTTCACCTTTACCCTCTTTGCCTTTCAAAATCAAGGACACTAAATCATATTCCTTAAAGCCGTTAACCTGAGCACTTCCAAAAGGTAAAATACTGAGTTTCACAACACCCACAACAGGCAAATTTAATTTCTCGGCCACTTGTTTACGTATGTATGATCTTTGACTTGCTCCATCAATTACAATTTGGACGAACAATTTGACACTTGTTCTTGGCGAAAACGCTTCATATCGGCTGTCGGATTCGTTATACGCACTCAAATTAGCTGATTTTTCTTCCATATCGGCTACAGCTACCATCAAAGAGGTGCCACTCTTAGACAATTTTTTATTAAATACGGGATCGCACATTGCTGTCACATGCCGACCACAACAATTATTACATTTCAAATTTCTCACACGACAAAATTTAGATGTATGGCCTTTAAGGGGAGTTTACATCCCAGACTCAAATTGGAAGAACAAAGTGGCCCTGTACAAAATGCAAGCGCAAAGTTTCGTCGAAAGTTCGAAACTTTTTACAACTGTCAAATGGAAATTTTTTAACACTATCGCAGAGAAAACAATTTAATTAGCTGCAAAGCCTTTTTATTAGTTTCAAACATTTTTACATTTCGTTTTTGATTTTTCAAGCTGTCGAAAACAAGGTAAATATGCAAAAACTTCTAACAAAACCACAAGAAACCGCGAAAGTGACATCTAGTAGGCACTAGAATACTTAAATTTAACGAAACTAAAAGCTTTTTTCTGCCATTCGCTTTCGTAAAGTAGAATAGAACTCTACTTTGAGGCTGCCGTTTGCTGTTGCCACTTTGGTGAAACAGAGACAGAGCCATACTATCTTCTGTGCGATAAAAGAGTTCAGATTTGCGCTTCCACTTTGAGGCTGGGATGTAAACTCCCCTTTATGCGCACATCGAAAACATCTCCCTTCTTGCTGCAGTAATTTCTTTTTGGCCTCTAGTTTTATGTCACGATCACAGTCCCGCGTTAGGTGCGTATTCGATTTACAAAAAACGCATTGGGAATCTTTATTTGTGGTTAATAGGCCAGCGGCTGTTGTTGGCGTGCGTTTCGCTTTATGATCAAACGTCGGTTTGCTACATTTATAGTCCAGTCAAATTAGAGGTTTGACTGGAAGATAATTCCGAAATTGCTGAAAATTGGAACAGCCGTTAAAAACATTATTATACGTAAGCTGTAGAGACTGCCACGCGATTGGGCGGCTGCAAACTTTTTTATTCAAGGTCAAAGGGTCAAAATATCAGTTTTTTGCAAATATCTGCTAAACCGTACGTCTTATCAGAAAATTGTGTTTACAACGTTTGTAGATTAGGCGATTATCTACAAAAAAGTATATTATACATTTTCTCGTAGGAATTGCCATTTCTGAGACATTGTCGTTTTAATAAGTTAAAATACGCATATTCTATCATTCCCGACTTGTAAAGGTCATCAGAAGTTTAATAAATCCTTTGTTGGAGTACGCGGCTAATATCTTCAGGGCGTCTTAACGTCCAGTTTGAGCAGTGTCCACGTTTCAGATCGATAAAGAAGAATCGGAAGGATCAAGGTTCGGTAAAGGCGTACTTTTGTTTTGATTGAAATATTTGTTCGTTTCCATATGTCTTTGGTCTTTTCTGCGTTGATTTTTAACCCGTATGGCTGGGCGGGAAATGTCGTATAAGATGCCCGTTGCTTCGGCATCCGTGTCGGCGAAAACGGCGCTATCGTCGGCGAACATTAAGTCGGTTACGAAGTTTTTGTCGTCGTATCGAACTCCGAATCGTCCATCGAATGCTTCACGCATAATCGAGTCGATCACAACATTGAAGGGAAGTGGCGAAGCGACGTCTCCCTGTCGGACACCGGTCTGAATCGGGAACTCCTCGGATAAGTTGCTTCGAATACGAACGCTGCTGGTTGAGCCATTGTACGACGCTTGGAGAAGCTTGATGATTCTCAATGGCACGTGTTCGGTTTCCAAGACTCTCCACAAGCTGTTCCAATCGATGCAATCGAAAGCGGATTTGAAATCGTTGAAAACGACGACAGTTCGTTTGCCGCAACGAATTCTTTATTCCATTAGCTGACGGAGTGAAAATATTTGATCAATGCGTCAAATGTGGACCCATAAATTATAGAAAACAAAGGGACATAAAACATCTGTCCTTCGACAGCAACTTTGCGATTCAAAAGTTCCGGACTCCTAATGACTAAACTAACTAATGGCTATTCAGCCAATTCAGCATGGACAATTTGTCGGCCCCTCATAATTTTTTTCAGTGCAATTCCTGTCGAATTACTTTATCGTTACAATGTTAGAAAATTACAGAAAATGCGATATCTTCAAAAAAAAAAAGGATAAACAAAGCGCGAAAAAAATTAATTTTATTTTCATTTTAGTTTCTCGATAAGTTTTTCTTCTTCTTCTTCTTTATACTCCTTTAATCCCTCATGGGACATAGGGCGGAAACAGTTGCCCTCCAGCGGACTCTGTTTTGCGCGACAGCTCTTAGCTCCGACCAGGATCTCCCAGTTGTTGCGGCTTCTTCTAGTAGGGTTCTCCTCCACGTTGTTCTAGGTCTTCCTACTCGACGGGAACCTTGCGGATTCCAGTCAAGGGCCTGTTTGGCTAGATTTTCGTTTTCGCGTCGCAAGGTGTGGCCAACCCAATTCCATTTCCTTCGCCTGATTTGATCGTCTATCCTTTCTTGGCCGGCACGGCGCCATAGTTCTTCGTTTGAAATTCTATCTTGCCAGCGGATTTTTAGGATACGACGAAGGCATCTGTTGATGAAGACTTGTAGGCGCCCTGTGATGAATTGGGTGACTTTCCATGTTTCGCAACCATACAAAAGAACTGCCTTAACGTTGGAGTTGAACAGCCGCAATTTGGTGTTAGTGGAAATCACCGTTGATCTCCATATGTGGGACAGGCATGCATAAGCGCCTCGTGCTTTATTTATTCTGGAACTGACGTCTTCTTCTGCCCCGCCATTTTCGGTAATAATGCTACCGAGGTAGCAGAATTTATTTACCAGTTCCACGTCACGGTTATTCAGCGCTGTTCGTTCGTTGGTGTTTGCATTTATCCGCATTTCTTTAGTTTTAGTCGGATTTAGCCTTAAGCCTGCTGGACTACTTTCTGTTGCTAAATTGTTTAACATGTTTTTGAGGTCCTGGTGTCTGTGTCTGATAAGTTTTTAGTACAGGTAAAATAGTAAAAATAGCGGAAATGATTGGGTACAAGCTGAAAATTTGCAATCATATGGGGTTATAAAGTCTACCGATTTTCTACCCCGGGAAGCTCACATTTTATTGGGTTTTAGGGTTAAAATATTAGTTTTTTGCAAATACATCTTAACCCGTAAGTCTTATCATAAAATAATGTTCACAATGTTTGTAAATCATGCAATTTTCTACATTTTCTCTTACGAATTGCCATTCATGAGATATTACCGTTTAAAGATTTAAAACATTCATATGCATTCACGACTTATATAGGTCATCAGACGTTCAAGCTAGACTATGTTGCTATATTTTTTCAAGGGTGATTCCTTAATGATTCCTAAGATACAGGGTGTTTACGAAAACCCAATGTTTTTTTTTTTAATTTTCTTAGAGTTGAAATAACTTCTAGACCAATTATCGTAAAGCAACATACTTAGGCTCAACTTTTAGGTAAATGTGTATTCTTTTAGTTAGTATAAAGAAGAGGAACTTCAGTGACTTCGTTTACAAGATATGTAGGTTCAAAACATGAGCAAAATGCTAAAAGACGTAGAAAATTGTCACTTTGCTTATGCTTTGAGCTTACATATACTCTAAACGGAGTCACGATTCTGTTCTTTTTATCAAATAATTAGGAAACAATTTGATCCCCTGCTGGTTTGCAATATCCTTCTGCAATATTCTATTGCGGTAAAGAGTTTCAAATATCAATTTTTTTTGTTTATCCCTAATTACAAGAAATATCACGTCACCGAAAGTGACAACCACAATAATGCTTAACTGAAATTTCTCGCCCACAATATGGAAAATGGCAGTGGCAGAGGTGACAACTACTACAATAAGGCTTGCTGTAGCCAAGTTATTGCTTACGTCACTGCTTATGTCACAGCCGATGCGCAATCTTCAGAAAAAATTCTGAAGTGACAGCACTAAAGATAATTTCTAATTTTTTTCTCTAATTTACACTTTTGTACAAAACTTTCGTTTTTAATTTCATTTAAGCCCTGGACAGACATGTGATTTCGATATCATAATATTGAGATCACGATATCAAAATAAACTAAGTAGTGACAGACATAATATTATGATATCTGTGGCAGTTGTATTTTTGACAGTTGGAAATATTTCTTTATTTCAGGTTCGTATTCTACTTTAATAAATAGTTACTATAGTAACTATACAAAACTAAACAAATATAAAAATTTTAAAGGTAACTTGATATTTCAAAAGAGCAAAAGTTTGAGTTTTTATAATTTCCGCTAGCGAAAAATAGCGCTGCTCTCACTAGAAATTACTCATATCATGTTAATATTATGAAAATCAGCTGTGTTTCGATATTACGTTAATATCATGTTGTTGCGTTTTGATATTATGATATGGAGGTGACAGACATAACCGAATATTATAATATTAGGAATATTATGATATCGAAATCACATGTCTGTCCAGGGCTTTACTATAGCTACGTAGCTCATAAAATTTTGAAACATTTCGATATAAAATTAAATAATGATGTTATACGCACGAATTCTGGATCGGAGTCATCGAGAAATATAAGTTAAACTCATTAAAAGATGACAATTATAGTTTACAATTGCATTTCGGGAATTCGCCTTTTTAAAGCTCGCGATATTTTTTCAGTCGAAAATTTCCAAAATATTATGTTTCAAACTAAAAGTCCCGAAATGCTCAAGTGTAGTAATTACAACCCAAACAAACTCGTGATAATCTACTTAACTTTACTCATGCTTAATTGGATTACAAATTTAATTGGACAAAGTCATGACTTGTTAAAAAAATACATTTTTGTTACTTTTCTTTAGTCATGCAAAGTAGAGGAGGGAACATCCGCACGTGTACCCTTGGAAAAACTTTTTATAGTTACCTAAAGCCGATTATGAAAGTAAAGCTGCTCTTGTTGCAGACAAAAATAAAAATAAATAACAAGAAATGCAATCGCGTTGCGCTTGTTGCGAATATTTTCTATTTACAATTTGTTATCTTAAAGAAGACACTTGCTTAGTGGAAGCAAACAAATTTAAAACGCTTGAGAGAGCGGTAATGAAGATATTCACTTATAAGCGATTTATTTATAATATTTCGCTATGCAATTATTCAGTTACGAACAAGAATTTTGCGGTTACGCTATTTCGCAGATAGTACATCATTTCTTGACGTAATATTTCCAAGTTTCATTCATCGTGCCATGCTCACTTCAGTTCATTCGAATAGAATTTCTATTTAATTGTATTGAATTTGTTCATCACTACCTACTATTTGAATTGTAGAAGAAGAAATACTTTTACAATCGAGTTTCCGTTTGCCCATGAGCCTTGGTTTCATTTGCAAGCACGAAGAGAATAACCTCTTTGCCTGTAATTTTGTTCAACTATTAGGTCATTCGCTCCGTGTTGATGTTTTGTACACTCTTCGCTCTAATATCTTTCCGGCTAAACTTTGCTGCCCGACATTACTTTTTATGTTAGTACCGGCGACATTATAAAGAGCCGTACCTCTGAGCCTTAGTCTTTTACATAAAAATAATAATGAGGCTGGTTCATTTTACAAACTAACCGCCCTATTCTAAATTGTGGCTAGTCATAAAGTAACAAGCTTTTGAAACTCGCGGTTGTTATTAACTTTCGCACCCAGTGCATAGATGTGGGATTTTTTCTTTGGCAATACTCGTAACAACCGACAACATTGATTGTCAAAATTTTATTAGCTGGAATTTCATTGGTCGGCGATTTTATTTTTAAAAGATGCGCTAACGGGAAATTTAAAGAAAAAATACCAAAGTAAAAAACATACTAATTTTAATTTTTTGACAATGCAGGAATAAACGAATAATTTCAACCATTTTATTTGTCAGCTTTAATCCAGAATAACAGTTCTTTTTGATTATTTTCATTTTCTGCCATTTTGATTGTCGAATATAGTGCTGCTGTTTCTTCTAGCAAATCACATGGCATTTTGAAGAATGTGAAGTTCATTGAAAGTCACACCTGTTATTAATACATATAAATCGTGCAACTGACAATTTCAGCATCAACCGTGACGAGCTGAATTTGGCTGAATTGGATTTTCAGGTTCGAACATTGACTTTCGACATGATTTTATTCGTAAATTTGCCAAAATTACAATGTTTGAGATGATATTGAAATCTGATGACTATAAAATAAAAATATACATTATGGAGACATTGGTTTCTTTCTAACTCTACACCTTTTCCAATTGTAATTCAGAAAGTATTAATTGTAATTCAGATTAGTAAATTTTAATTCAGAAAGTATCAATTGTAATTCAGATTAGTCAATTGTAATTCAGAAACTAACAATGCAAGTATTGATGCAATAACTCAACACTCAACAAACTTAATAATTTATGTCCCAAACAATAAAAGGCAAAGAATTGTCTATAGAAAGGCATTTAAATAAAGCCAATTTCTGCATATTTGTTTTTTTTACCTTTTTGTACTTTTTTCCTACCCTGAACTGTGCACATGGCCATTTTTAATTTAAAGGTGTTGCAAGCACACGGATTTTTTGCTAGTACCTAATAAAAACTCGTGAAATTAAACCCTACTTTAAAAGATTATAACTAAACGCTTGTATAGTAATAATTTGAACTGTTGACATAAATATTTTACAACACCCCTCCGCTTTTTTCTTGTAGAAACCAAAATTTTAAATTTCTTTTGAAAAATCAAAATCGAATTTAATCGACTGCAAAAGAAATCATCAAAATATGGAAAATGTTTTTATAGCTGAATAATAACAAACAGAACTATCTTGTCACTAGGAATTTTTGATCCATAAATCAACAAATATCCAGAAAACCCAGAATGTCATCCTAGACATTCAGACTCACTTTTAGCGGGAATTTTCGATATTTTAAGCCAATATCTGCCACACAATACTTCACAACGCCACTCTCTCTCTGGAGCTTTTTCAAGGTTAGACCCAACGTCGCCATGTCCATGTCGTACGATAGAGTGCTGCAACGACAACGCAAGAGATGATGAGTAATTCCGTTGTTTTCTTCTTTGTTTACTCAACTTTTTGTAAAAGACGGCAGCCCCTAGTACAAAAGCTGAGTCGAAATGAGGCGTAACGCCAGAAACTCAACGAAATTGATTACGTAAATTGTATCGTAGTTTACAACAAACCAAAAAAAATTAAAAAAAAGATAACTTTGACTGATGCCGCATACGGATGCTTATGTTTTGTACGCTTCTTACTGTACAAAACGTAAGAGTACATAACATTTTAAAATTTAACGAAGTAAGTTTGTTACATACTTTTAGACCCATGCCATATAAACACTATGTTGGTGCCTTACGTTTCGCTACCTTACGTCTCATTTGGATTCAGGCTTTAAGGTCCGTTGGTTAAAATGGAAGACATCTTCCGGGGTATGTGTGAGAGAATATCGATTTCGGAAATGTATGGTGTCGGGGATGGGGTGACAGCTTTATGGGGACAAAGAAGATTTTGAGTGAGATTTCAAGGACAACGAAGGTTATTATGATGACATTAGAAATATCCTGTGTGAGGCTTTTATACTGTTTTAAGTGGGTTGATGTATTTTATATGTATACATGTTCGAAAGAAAGGAAAAAGCCTCAAGTTCTGAAAATTTCGAGTGTTGAATTTCAATATATCGGAAGTTGTAGAGCTAAGAATATTTTAAGCCTGTGCTACGAAGCAATATAAAAAAGACTAACACTTTCATGTTCTTTTTTAAGATTTAAAATGCTTTAAGCACTTAGCTTATATGTATTTGTTTAATCGAAAAATATAATTTTATTTTACCTTTTTAATCAGCCCTATCGGGAACTCCGCATGGAATCGAATTTAAACGGAGAAAAAATTGCATCTGAATTAGTAAAACGTCGGAAATTCCGCTGGAGTGGCAAATATGTTTGCTCATGTTTTAACCCGCTTTCGTTTTTTAACCGACTTCAAAAAAAGAGGAGGTTACTCAATTCGACGTGTAGGTATTTTGTGGTCCTGTTCACCCATAACTTTGTAACCCAATAACTTTTTTGCTTTTTTTTGGTTCATTTGAAGGGGGAGCTTCCCACGGTGGTCCCGTTAAATTTTTTCTAAATTCTGATAACGGAGTTCGAAGTTAGGCAGAAAAAAACTGACGGTGCCAGGTAGTAGTTGACTTTGATTGCACTAACTCTTGCTTCGGCAATTGTTTACATTTCTTTGTTAGGCTTAATATATCACCCACATGTGTTAGCACCGTCTTCAAAAGTGATTCTTCTTTCTAGATCCATTCTTATTGGATTGATGTTGTTAAGAATTACAAACAATTATTTCATCCTTTTTTATGCATCGCGGGTTTTTTTCTGAAGTCGGTTTTTAAAATTTTTTTTTATTGACAATAGCTGTTGTATGTCAAAATTACATTTTGTAAGCTTCAACAGAAAAAATACAATTTATCATTTTTAAGAAATAGATGCGGTTTTTTTTTTATGTGATAGACTAGAGACTTAGGGAAAGCCCCCTTTGTGCTGTTCGACAATTTATTTTTTCCTATAGAATGTCGAACAGCAGCTCTAGCCGGAAGTGAAAAGAATGGAATCGAAACAGAATCAAGTTAAAACGGAGCTCACGATAGAGCTGATCATTCTGAGAATTTGTTCACCACGCAATATTCTGTACTCGTAAGAGGTCGTCCATAAATTACGTGAGGCGATGTTTGTGATTTTTTGAGCCGCCTTCCCTTGCTGAGATTTCGTCAGCCTTGTAGGATTTAGCCATATCTTAAGGCCCCCATTTACACACAGGCCGCCGGTAGGCCATGGCCTGAAAGTTTACGCCTTGAGGCCAAACATCAGCAAACACTCACCGCCCGCCAATTGTATGAGATATGTATATAGATATTCATACATGCACAAACATGGACATAGCAACATATTTTCCCATTAAAATGGTCTAGATCTTTAATTAAATATGAGAGGCAAAATTTTGTTATCAAAAATTACAGACTTTCAAGAGCAGATATCTCGAAAACTATACAAGATATCGAAAAACTTGACCAAGTCAAACAGAAAATTTAATGAGCTTTCATTTTGTATAAAGTGGTCATGTCGCTAGGACGTATAGTTTCATAAGCGAAAAACCGAAAAAAAGGTCCTTCAAACCCTTGCCTGCCCGGCTCAATGCCTACGGGCGGGGACTTTTGATATGTTCACCTCCTAACTAGTCCACAGTTGCGAAGTCAAAAATTGTGTTCCAAGCATTTCCTTTGAGCATTCAGATTTTTTTGAGCATTCGTTGCCTCGCCTACTAGTATTTAAGCTGGAACATACTTATGTTTTTAGTAACTCGAAAAAATTCGGAAAATACTACAAAACACCTTTAACTTGACTTGAGCCTTTTTGCAAAGATGATGGCGAAAAGCACGCACAAGCTTTTATTCTCAGAATAGGGACACAATCATTCGAAAAGCCGTGTCGCGTGGATACATTTCATACCTCGAACGTGGTTTTTAGAACCTGCTTTTGGTTACGACACTATGTTTGCGCGAACGAAATTGCATAAAATTCGTATGGGAAAAAGGCTGGCGCTAGCCAAGCCTGTGTTTTATGGACGGGCCATTATTCGTTAGTACTTTCTTATACTACATTATGAGATGGCCATTTGTGAGATTTTATCATATTTTCAAAAACTTGACTGCCTTTTCATTTCTGGTATACAGCGATGTACGCAAATTTTGTTTATTGCCATAAAAATATGTCAATGGTTTTTGATAAATAAATTTTGCTCAAAAGTTTCCTCTCGCTTAATTTATTATGTAAAATGAAATAAGTCGAGACGTTGAAATTCCTGTGGCTGTTAATATTTGCTAGTTAAATTATTAAGCTGGCTAGAATTTTATAGTTAGTTTGAGCAGTTTTTTTTTGCTGCACGGAATAAAACTACACTTTAGCGTTGTTGGTAAGTAATGCTCAATTTACAAGAATTCGCTAAAATTGTTTAGCGAGCAGACAGCTAGGCATACATATGTACTTTTTTATTTTATAATACGGCGAAAATAAAATTTCTTTCAAAAAATACTGACACGCTACATATTTTGTTTTGTTTTTAAAATATATATCTATCACAAAAATTTGGTCTAAAAATCGCATAAATTTAAAATCGAATCCCGATTTTTACCAAAATTTTTTGTCCAAAATTCATAATAATTTTTAATGATAGCTGTCATATTTTAGTGCTGTGCATTAACGGACAAATTACAGCGCAAATTTGAACCATCGGAAGATTTATCTAAAGTTTCTAAATTGTGTCTAATTACCAAAAATAAAATTCATTGAGCAATTGTCTGTATACTACTAAATTATTGATTATGTATCAGTTAAGAAAATTTTGATGTTCACGACCAACGCAACTGGAGTGCAATTTAAGCATGAACTCATTCCAATCAATAAAATCTTTCTTGCGTCCACTTTTCAATCATGCCAAACTTATTTTGTAATAAATAAAGCAGACAAAATTTCTAGATCTATGTACTTAACTGGTCGCTCCTTTCTGAAAAGCGTTATTTGCAAATATTCGATAAAGACACGTTTCAGTTTCCAAAATTAGACTGATAATTACGACTGACAACCTCGGGTGTACTAGCCTTGAAGCAGTCAATCTCCTTCAATAACTGAAGAAGCAAATTTAGCCCGTAACGTTTCCATTACGATGTCATAATTCACGCTAATTATTGGCCATCTTATCCTTGCGTTTCGTAGACAAAATATTTAGACGCACCGTTTAAATTTTCCACTCAGTTCAAGTTCAGCCATTCAAGATCAAAGACAATAAAATCGCTCCCAGAAGCTGCTATTTTCAGAGAAGAAAAAATATAAAGAATACGTTTTGTGAGCCACATAAAAGATTAGTTCTTTTTTGATTTTGTTTTGCACGTGGATTGTAAGTAGAAGCTTTTGATAGTAGCCTTTGAGGGCGGTTAAGTTAATTTTAATTAAAAATAATTACTTCATCACGATTTGAATAAATTATACCTACATGCAGACATATCGCGAAATATATCAGAAGATGACACCCAACTGCCAACCATTATCAGGAAAATACTGTTTTCCGCAAAAGTAGGAATGTGACGCCCTCATGCGCTTTGCCAAATTGTAAATAGAGGAAACTAGAATTTTAGGGGGAAGGAAAGGAACTGACAACAGAATGTTTCTCGCAACATTGTCATCTTTTAAACGTTTGCCTCTAGCGCTACATTGAAGGATTCTCCTGATGCTTTGTATTTAAACCATGTTTATTGTTTACATTTAATTTCCCCGATACCAATGGCAACTTAACTTTTTATATGCCTTATATTATCTTGATCTGTATGTGTGTATAGTGTAAACAAATCTTGCAACTTGATTTTGACCCAATTCCATATAACCGATCAACTGCAAATTTTGCACATACGTATAGTTCGCATGACAATACAATCTGCAGGGCCGGCGCTAGGGTCCTCAACGCCCGCATGCAATTTTTATCCGAGCGCGAACTTCCGTTTGAATTAGCCTTCCATTGGTGATACGGAGCTCTGCCATGGGCAACCGTCCTACCATAAATCAATTACCATAAAAAAACTTTTGAAGATGGAGCAGTTCTTAACGCTCCAAACATTTCTGGGACTTCCACAGCTCCCAAAAGAACGACCTACAAGGCCAGTTAGATATTTTTGGATCCATGCTTCAAGGTGTCGAATGTGGTCCCAACGAAGGAAAGTTTTCGGGATTTTTCTTCAGGGAGGGCAGTCTGAGCCCATAAACCCAGGAATGGAGCCCGTAAACCCAGGGATCTCCTGCGGAAGTAAGGCCACCTAATTGGAGAGGCGACTCGAAAAAACGACCCCTTTCAGAAAACGGGGTGGCGCAGCCCGAAAACGTTTTATGCGATATCCTACTCCCGTGTAGAGGCTGGTAGGGTCTGCATGGCCCCCGAGGAAGAAAGGGGTACCGATTTTCTTAATAATAAGAGGGTTAGATCATCTGGATGTTCTCTAGGGTATAATAACCCGGCGAAAAGGGCAAAGGCTCTGGTTTGAGCAGCCTTCAGAAAGTCGGAAGAAACGAAATGACTCCAAAGCCGACCTTCGTCAAATGGCGGAAAGTGTCAGAATTGGCGTGCTTGCGGCTAACAATCCGGAGACTCTTCTGACCGCGAAACAACTAGCCCCCTAAAACCACCATCAAAATCCTTATGGGGCCCGCAGCCCATAACGGCTTGCAAAAGGGGAGATATAATCCCATAAGGAAATGGCAGGCCGGCAGTACTCCAAAAAAGTGTTACCTAGGACAGCGTCGAACAAAGGGCGCCGAAAGACAATCTCGCTCCACCCTGAACAAGGGATAGGGCCGGCGCTGAGTATATATCCCAATCTCGTGATGGCGCCCCCTTCGACGAGACGCCCGCATGCTCCGCATGCGTTGCATGCCCGTTTCCGCCGGCCCTGTCAATCTGCAATCAAATTTTGCAATTGCGCTCCCCGACCCCAGACATGGGTATCAAATGAAAAGGTGTGACAAGTAGAATACACTTCGCTATGTGGCGTCGTAAAAACGTAGGCTCCTTGCAATGACAGGCAATATTAAAAAATGAATGGACTAAAAAGCACGAAATAAAAAAAAATTTTAAAAACCGACTTCAGAAAAAAACCCGCGATGCACAAAAAAGGATGAAATAATTGTTCTTAACAACATCAATCCAATAAGAATGGATCTAGAAAGAAGAATCACTTTTGAAGACGGTGCCAGGTAGTAGTTGACTTTGATTGCCCTAACTCTTGCTTCGGCAATTGTTTACATTTCTTTGTTAGGCTTATGCCCTTAATATATCACCCACATGTGTTAGCACCGTCTTCAAAAGTGATTCTTCTTTCTAGATCCATTCTTATTGGATTGATGTTGTTAAGAACAATTATTTCATCCTTTTTTGTGCATCGCGGGTTTTTTTCTGAAGTCGGTTTTTAAAATTTTTTTTTATTTTTGTAGATGCATGAATACTCCAACAGGTGAATAAAAGTTTCCGTTTTTCGATATTTTTATTAGTTTTTTTTAAATTAATTAATTAGAACGATTTCTCACTATTTTTACGTTCTACACCCCTTGTAACTTGATTTTGACTTCCTTTCATGTTACCTATCAACTCCAAATTTTGTTCATATGCATAGTGACAATGCAATATGGCATTTTTGGAAAGAAAATTAAAATCAAAGGCCGAATTTCGCAATTGAGTTTCCACAAATATATAACAATTAGCTATGTGGCGTCATTCCAAATTCAAAATGGCGACCAACACAAAATGGTGGATTAAATTTTTTTACAAGCCACTCGATATGGAGTATGACAAGTTGAATACTATTAGTTTTGTGACGTCACTCCAAATTCAAAATGACAGCAAATGAAAAATGGCGGCCAACACAAAATGGCGATTTATCATTTTCTTCAAAATGCCCTCGGCATGGGTGTCAAATGAAAGTGTATGACGAATATAGTAGTGTGAGGTCATTTTAAATTAAATATGGCGGTCACGACGAAATGACAAAAAATATAATAGACTTAAAATAAAAAATTAAACTATAGTCGCAAAAACTAAAAAATACGGTGTTATTTTAAAATGAACTAAAAAGTAAAAAAAAATAATTATGGAGATTTTATTGCTCCAGCCAGTACAGGGGAACGACCTACCTTTCAAAATGTAAATAAGACTGGGGCGCTAACGAAATGTTCCAGTGTTGAAAAATAAGATAGGTAAAGATGGATTTTGTAGGGGCACCAAATTGACCATTTTTAGACTGCACGGTGGATGCCAAAGTTGCAAAATTGATTACCTTTTTTGGCACCATGAGCGAAGTTTACGTAACGCGACTAATCCCACGGCATAGCAAAATATTTGCGGACGATTCTGGACATGTTTGACAAGGTGTGTGTTGCGCATGTAGAACCCAGTTTTTCATCATCGAATCTTAAAAAAGTTGTAAGATACTTTATTTTTTTAAGCATCTAAAATCAATTTTTGCAAATTTTTTTTCATTACAGCTTTTTCCTACCGCGGACTGTGCACACATAATCTTTTTTTTATTGAAAGTCGTAGCAACGCACGCGGGTTTTTGCTAATATTGAATAATTCCGACGCAATAAATGTTCGCACTCTGTAGGCAATGTGTGCATTGCTATCAATGAATGCCAACATTAGGTCAAAAAATGAAGAAAAAAAACGCTTTAAACTACTGAAAAAAGCACAAAAATTGTAGCTATGCTAGCTAAACACGCTCATAATTAACTAATCTATTTCCCGCCCCATTTTGTGGGTTGGTACACATTCAAAAATTTCCATGTGAAAACTATTGTTGAGGATTTCACATTCTTTCAACATTCGCCTTGGTCAGTAACGGCTAGTAGGCATAGTATACAAGGAAGGCATTCCCTTGATTGGGAAACATGAAACTCATGTGGCAGTGGCGAATCATCTGCTTATCTTTTATAAGTACATTTGTAATATAAGTATAATACGTTCGCATTCGGGGAAACTTGAAGGCTTACACGTGCTCTTCTTCTCGGCTCGATCCTTTTCTTGTTTACTTTGGCATTAATTTACGATTATTACTCAATTTGTTATTTTTATCATTAGAGAAAATTTGACGGGAGAAAAATATTATAAAAGAAAAAAAAAGAATTACGATATTTTTATTTTATCCCATTATTTGGTTTTGTTGATACAGGCTACAATTTATGCGATAAGCACTACGGGATTTCTAAGAAAATTTTGATAATATGCTTACGTATGAAATAAGTAAGTCGCTTTAAGTTATTTTTTTCTTTTTATAATTTAATCTTATTTATTACCTTTTTTTTTAATTTTATAAATATTTTTTTATATGGACTAAAATCTTTCTTCCGCTTCTGAAAGAGGAAAGCTCACGGTGAAAGCGCGGTTTCATTTCAAATTCTTCGGTTGGCGACTTTTCAAAATGTGCAGACAGTTTTTTTTTTAAGTTTAGTCAAGTTTATTTAAAAATTGCGTTTCATTTATATCGAAATTGAGTCTAAAAAGGCAGTGCTTTAAGCACATACAGAAGATATATGTAAAGTTTTGGTGGACGTCTATACTCTTTCTATGAGCGTGAAAACCTGCACTATTCCATTCCCCGAAACTCATTCGGCATATTCAGCGTATTTTTTAATGTTCGTATTCCGTCGAATATTCGGTTAGTTTGCCGAATAATTACTGAATATTTAAATGGTATTATTTTAACAATTCCATATGTTAAAGTAGACCGAAATTTGCGGTGCATGCTTTCTATTCACGGAATACTCTGTCTAATCACATTTGAATACATACACTTCTATATTGTCTATCACCGAATACAACTCATGTACGCTTGGAAATATCACCAAAATCTTCGTAAGCACAGAACACCGATTGATCAAAAATCAGTTGTGTGTGGACAAAGGTTTCATTTTGGTTGCAAACTTATTGTGAGCATGATAATGGTGAAACTGGTTTAAAACTGAGATTGCAAATCAGTCGACTCATGTGCGCCTCAATGTTTATGGAATTGTCATTTACCCACATTCTTGCTTTAGTCCCTTCTTTTTTGGCAATAACTACTCACGCGAGAAATTGCAATAAAAGAAAGAGTGGCGGATTGAGTGAGCGAGCCGAGCTAGTTCGAAATGCTGAAGGGGTGGACGAACGGTGCTACTTGCAGATCGCTTCGCCGACCTATATGAACTTGTTTATTGCGCAAAAAAAGAACCAAATAATTCGGCCGAATGTTCAGTCCATTTGTTACATTGGTGCAACAATTTTTGTATAAATAGATCACATCGAGTCACAGTCACGCCTAAAACCCAGGTGTACACACTTTTTTTTATACTCAGTCTAAATAGAGATTGAACTGACATTGAGAATAGTTGCAAATTGAAAATCCCTTAAAAACATCATTATAAATGAAATGTCGAATTTCGAAAGTTGAATCAAAAGGTCAAAAAATCAGTTTTTTGTTTGCAAATACATATGTATGAGCTCGGAAACACCGACTGCGGAAGAGAGTTCCACAACCGAGTTGTTCTATTTATAAACGAACAGCTAAACCGTAATGTGCGTGATGGGGAGGGCTGCAGGGTGAAGGGGTGAGCCGAGTTGGCTAGTCTTGTGTTGCGGGAAAAAAGTTGCCGTGTAGGCAGGAGGTTCTTTATTTCAGTGGAGCATTCGCTGTAATAAAAGCGATAAAACTTGCTGAGTGCAGCATATGGAAACGAGCAAATATTTCCATCAAAACAAAACTACGTCTTTACCGAACGTTGATTCTTCCGATTCTTCTTTATGGATCTGAAACGTGGACACTGCTCAAATCGGACGTTAAGAAGCTCGAGGTCTTCCAAATGCGATGTTTGAGGCAGATCCTCCGTGTCTCACTCCGTGATCGCCTTCGAAATGAGGTTGTCAGACAAAGATGCGATCAGCAAACACTGATCGAAGAAGAAATGCAAAAACGTCGACTACGGTGGTTTGGACATGTTTGCCGAATGGATGATAACCGCTTGCCACGTAAACTTCTCTGGCGAGACCGTCCCGCAGACTGGAAAATCCAGCGATCGGCACCGAAGAAAACTTGGCTAAAGAATATCGAGGGCGACCTAAAGAATCAAAGATTATCAGTTACCGAGGCTCGAGACACCGCCAAAACCCGAGAAGAATGGAAGCGAATCGTGAATAAAGTTCGGGACCCAGCGGCACCGACAGCAGCGTATCCGTTGCGGGGACGTCCCGCTCGGACCGCCAGCTAACGGATCAAAGAAGAAGAAGAAGAGTGCAGCTACATTCGGTGGCTTAAAGGGTCGATGGAGGAGCAAAGAGTGCTATCACCAATGAGTTTGATGGCGCGATTTTGTACCTTATCCAGCCAAGCCAAGGTGGTTTTAGGAGCGCCCGCCCAGATATACGAATTGTATTCAAGGTGGGGTCGAATGTAGGACTTGTAGATTGTGGCTAGAGCAGCTGGCTGAAGGAGGAACCTTCATCTCTTAAGGAATCCGAGGCATTGATACGCTTGTTTGGCAATTTGGAATATGTGACCATTCCATTGCATATCATTAGATAGAGTCATTCCCAGGATGTTAAGAGATGGGTCAGGTGTTAGGTTATCCTTGTCCACTAAAATAGAGGGAAAGTCGGTACAGGTTTTGGTAGAGGTAAGGCAGTACTTTGTTTTTGATGCAGTAAATTCGACCCGGTTCTTGCGGCCCCAGTCAAGAATGAGCTCGATGTCCGCGTTAAGAGAGCTGGACATGAGTTCGCGGTCTAAGAGACAAGGTCTGGCACAAATATTAGAAAGAGAGCAGGTGAGAGGATCGATCCTTGGGGAACGCCGGCCGAGATGGAGTGTGGGTTGGATTCGACGCCATCCAATACTACCTTGATTGAACGGCTGGAAAGAAATCTCTCAATCCAGTTCATAAGAACTGAGTCGATACCAATAGCTTGGAGTTTGGACAGCAGAGCGGGATGCCATACTCTGTCAAAAGCCTTGGAAATATCTAGAGCAACCAGACCAGACTCACCGGAACTATGGATGCTTCGTTGTAGATGCTCGGTAAAACACACAAGAAGGTCGTCAGTAGATCTTTTCGGTCTAAAGCCGTACTGCCTGTCGTGTATGATTTGGTTAGATTCTAAATATCGACGTTTTGGAGATTAAAAATACTCATATGTCCTCCGAAAAGGGGCATCCCGCCACCCTTAACCGGTTGATAAAATTTCCGCGTAGGCCTCGTCTTCATTTAGCAGACGGTACTTCTTGTTCATCTGGTAGTCTGGTACTGCCCGCGTCACAGCCTTTTTTGGCTGTGTGGCAGAATTGGCTTGTTTCAGGAGGAATAAGACTCCAATGAGACTGTCTCCCACTAACCCCAAGCCCAACTACTGTGGCTCAGCCGGCTAGTTAAAGAAATAAACTCATACAACATCCAACAGTTAAAACTCGAGGTTCACTGCCTCATGCTTATGCATTCTCCAGACTACCGTTAACCTAGCATATCCTTTTCATATCTTCGAACCAGGCTTATTACTAGAAATTGCACCATGACGGGAACAAAATGAAGGACTGGTAGTATATAAAGGGTTATATCGAAGCTTAGACTTTCACACACGTCATCAGATTTTCCATAAAATCCTTGTGCTGGACTACGCGGTTAATATTTTTAGAGCTGATTTCTGGAGATATTTGGAAAAAAGGGGGCCACCCCACTATCCACAGCATATTTACGAATAACAGAAACTTGAGTGATTCAATTTAGAAGATGTATAAGTTCAAAGCATGAGAAAAATCCCAATGGTCTTCGCTTTTTTATTCTTAGGGAGTCCATTTTTACTATAATTTTTAACTGCACACCGAATATTCATGCCGATTATACAACTCGCCGGATCGTCCGCCGAAGGAATTTTATTCGGATTTGACGTTTGGCGTATTATAGAATCCGTCGAATGAAAAATAACCAAATGACGGTAATGCAGTGTGAAAAATTTATATTATAGAATCCGCTCGTGAATCACACTCTATACAAAAAATTTCATTACAAATCCGCATCAAATTTACTGCGGAAGTGAAAAATTTCGGTGTAGTTTTTTTCAATGGAGACTTATAAAATATGAATTTAAATGTTTTTAATTATACTGTCAATTATGAACAAAATAAGTTTACAAATAAAATTCTTTACCCACAACGAAGCGAGTTCAGTTTTAAGAAATGGTTCGAATGATGAAAACGCATCCGGATATATCTGTGAGAGGAAAGCAGTTGGTGTTTTTATTGTAAACTACACAGGTCCGAGGGTCGCCGTCCACATCACTGCATGCAATGCTGTAGCCGGCTGCCCGCAAGCCCTGTATAGCACCGTTACTTACCCATGGCTTCTGTACAAGAGCCACGTCAATAGGCACTGTACCACCCGCATCCTGGGGTTGTTTCTGCTGCTGTGAGCCAGCAGGAGTCTCCTTTTTTGAGCCAATCTCCTTGACTCTAATTCGGTCGAAGCCGTAGAATAGGGACATGCCCTGCTCTTTAAGCTGCGTGAGCGACCTCTCGTCAATGCTAAGGGCAAGAGTTTCACTATTCTGGTCCACCTTCCTACCCATTTCTTGCCAAGAGGTCACCTCAATTGGCTGGTTCTGAATTTCCAGCCTGCAGAGCACATGTTCCGGTTCCCTAACATCATTAGGAGCCTAGAATGCGATCCGCTTGTATTTGGGAAGGTCCTTTTCCTCGATTACGTTGAGGTTGACCCCTTCCTACACTTGCAGCCTGGTGACAGCATTTGTCAGCTATTGGCTGGTGGGTTCGTTGGCGCAGGTGACCTTAATAAGACCCCCTGTCGCCTTTACACCTAAAAACTGAGGCGGGCAATCGCCTTTACGACTTTTGTCCACTTCAGTCAGGATGGCATCGCAGATAGATGAGGATTGCTCCTCCGTCCAAAAAGGCTATAAGGCAAACTATGGGTGAATGACCTCTCACAAGAAAATAAGAACTATCATTTAAAAATGGAGCAGCTTGGATTTGAAAAAATAAATTAAAACAGTAATCAGAATTACATGTAAGGAGTAATTTTAGGAATTATTAGTCATTACACATTTGCCTTCATGATTAATTCTGTGACTAATAGCCACGAAGGCTGTATTTTTTGTGATATTTCTTACGAAGAAAACTGACTAATTATTATAATGAATAAAACATTTTTATAAGTTAAAAACAATGAAATTTTTATAACACAAAAGACAAAACCCAAATAATTACGTACTCTTAAGTTCTTGCAGTTAAATATTTATTTTTCGAAGGATTCGCGAAAATATCGTGGAAAATTTCACCAATAGAATTTGCAGTTTCAGTGCGGATCGATAATGCAGAATTCCGTCGGATTCTATAATGCAAATATTTTCAAATGCGGATCGGATGTCCCGTCGCAGAAAATCCGGCGAGTTGTATAATCGGCATGATTATTTCAGATAACATCATCTCTACTGATCAAGTTATAACCGCTAGAAGAAGCACTCCTGAGCTTTTATTAATCATTGTCTGAATTTGTAATATTGTCATTCGATAAAGCTTGAATTTAAAATGTCTAATCTCAGTGCAAAGAGAATACTATTTTTACTACTAATAGTGTGTGGAAGTTAAAACTTTATATAAAAACGAGAAATTACATACTTGTTTTCCAGCCATAAACAACTTAAGTAGAGTTTCACGAGATGCAACACTAGGGTTGCAACTGTCGCATGCGAGACAAGATACACGCGAGACAACAGCTTCTGCCTCATGGCGAGAGTAGCGCGACAGTAAAAAATTCCCAGACTCGCCGAGACATCACTATCGAATGCGAGAATATCGCACTCTTGCTCGATCTCGCGGGATTTCCCAATCGGTTATTTTTTTTCCCGGATCGTTGCAGGATATCCCGATTCTATAGAAAGTAGAGTTTTATATTTTCGTCAGTAATATATTTATGAGCTGGACAACCGCGGTCTTCCAGAGTTCAAAGGTGCTAGTAAATCCTCAACCCGTCGGCGAAAGCGCGAGTGCACCCTTCTAAACATCCCACTGTCTCATCGAGAGAAGCGTCCCTAATCTAGTCACACTACTCTCGTGGAAACACTGGGTGGTGTGAATAAAAACTAAGTGAACACTCTGAGTGGATTCTTTTGAGAAGGGTATGTCGTCCAGAGTGAACTCTAGGATGGAATCAAAATTCTCTTAAATTTTAATGTTAAATGTTTTTTTTTGCATCTACGAAAAGAAATTCTTTTTCAATGTATTTTTTATTCTGTTTAGATTTAGGGGTGGGATTAAGGTAAATTTCCAAATTTTTTTAATAATATGTCAACAATTTTTAAATCTTTTTTCATATTCAACTTTAATTTTACCCCATTAAGGGCAGAAACAGATTGTCGCAGAGGTCGCGGCGGTGGCACCCATACATTTAAATTCTCCGCAAGGCAAAAGCGAAGGAGTGGGGGAGTTCGAGAGTGCAACACTGACTCTCGCGAGAGTAACGCGATAGTATCGCGACACAACACTATAATATCACTGTTGCACTGGAGTGCAAGACAAGACAACAGTGGTCTCACTCTCACCCAGCGAGATCGAGACCGCGGCCGACTGTTGTCTTGTCTCGCTCTCGTGAAACTCTAAACTTAAGATAATTCCTGGAATTGATATTGATGGAAGTGGTAATGTTATAAGAACTCTTCTCGATGAAGCAAGAAAGTGGGTGCATTGTATTTTAGGGATCCTTCTTGAATTTTCCGCTTTTATTAGCAATGATCGTTTATATTTCAAACTATATGACGGTATATCAGTACAAGGTCTACTGATGTCGTATTGGAAAAACTTGTAGATCAAGCCATTGGTTCACTATTAAATTCTCATGTATGCGTAAAAAATTTAATTTTATATCTTTCTTTTAGCTTTTTCAAAAAAAAAAGCTTATACAGAGGCTCTGTCCGTCTGTCCGTCTGAAGCCTACTTTCATCTCTGAAAGTACTGCCGCTACAGACTTGGGAAATATCTCAAAATGTTGCTCTTGGTCCAAAGACCAAAAACTGAGAAAATGGTCTGGAAATTTCAACCAGAAGTATATTTAAACAACAAAAAAGAGCCTTTAAAGAAAATATTGTGACTAATTTTTGTGTTCTAAGGTTTATAACTTCTTAATTATTCATTTTACCACAAAATTTCTGAGTAATAAATTGTAGATTATTTAATTCTAAACAAAAAGTGTCCTTGCAAATTTCCGGTAAGATGTGCCGTTTCGGAGATATAGTGGAAAAACCATTTGCATACGTTTTCCAAGATGGCGGCCAAATGGGGGGGAGGGGTTAGAATCCCGAAAACTCAAACTTAAGCTCACCCTGACCCCCCCCCCCCCTACACATCCCAAAAATAAAACCTTGTCCTGCATTTTTGCAATGTTAAAGTACCATTTCCATGGACTATAAAGGGCTAGGGAAAGTCCCTCGTCTGTGGGGCTGTGAGTTCGATCCTTCGGCTCGCGGTGCTTTTTTTTCGTCATAATAATTTTTTTTTAATTTCCTTCGGGGATTTTGTTTCATATGAAACAAGTTTTTGACATGAATACGTCTCTAAATTTGCTTCCAGAGCAAAAACCGATGAAAACGAAATCATGGCATATAGTTTTTATTTGCTGCTCAAAAACTATTGTTTATATTGAATAAAGAAATATACCATGTCGTGGGTGAAGAATCAAAGAATTTTATTGTTTACATTTGATTTCCTTTTTTTTAAGCTATGATGATTATATTGTAGTGTTTGTTAAATACTTTGTTAAGTTTTAGATTACGCAGTCTCACAACTTATAACCTACATAAGCCTTTAACAAAAACTTTTCAAGATTAATTATATGGTCAGAGTGATATGTACTTATGAATCTCCATGGCCAAACTAGGGTGCGGTAAGCCGAATTTTTAACAATAAGACATGTATGTTTAAGTAAAATAATACCTACACCTAATTCTGTTGTGCAAAGTGCATCACATTAGATTTTCCTCCAATCCAAAGAAAAAATGTTTAGATTCGTTTTCTATAGTGTTTACATGTGTGATGTGCATTTTTTTCTCTTCAATTTGACACATTCGAATTATTGGCCTCGATTCCCAGATCCGGCGGGTTGGAACTGAGTGCGGATCAATCTCCACTTAATATATTGTCATCCAATCTGAAGTGCTATTCAACAGAAAGAATACCATGAAAAAGCGTAATTAGTGGCTAGTCTCTAGGCACAACATCCCACTAGTTTACTTCCACAATATGTCAGTAGTTGGAATTTTTTCACAGCTTCAGCCAAGAAATTTCTTTGCCTATGCAAAATATTATCTAGTATTTCTCTAAATGGTATGCTAGAGAAAATAAATGGCACCAGAATTATCGTATTTTTTTATTGACCCGTAGATATTGGTTTTTATAAAATTTTAGTTTTCCCTCCAGAAATAAGTATCGATACAAAATGACGTGTCAGGTGGTTTTTGAAATTAAAAGTAAGCTTCAAGTTTCCGCAATGGTAAAAATAACTTATCGTTGGTTTTCAGTCATATTTTTTTTAATTCTTTTATAGTTAGTTCTTTACTAATTAAAACAATTCCATTAGTTCCAAACAATCATAAAACAATTTACATATATAATGTTGCAAATGAAAATAAAGTAACCGCAATATTTTTGAACAATTATTGGCTGCGTTCAGATAGTAGCATAATGTAACATAAAGTAAAATCTGGCAAAAAGAAGGAGAAGGGTACAATGTTGCATTATGTAACGAAACTTAACTGAACGGTTTGTGTTGGGTTATGCCGGATGTCAAATTCACTATGACCAACTGTCATTATGCAACATGCAAAAGCAAAGAAAAATAGCGCCATCGGTTTATGTTACATAAACTACAAAATATCATTGCTAACTGAACGATTTTTTGTGCTACAAACGCCAAAAATGTTTTACATAGAACCTTAGCTGAACGCTTTTGTGTTACATTAGTCACATAATGTAACATTGTGCTACTAACTGAACGCATTGTAATTTTTTATTTTGGGAATAAATGGGAAAATTTCTTAGCTCTAGCATACCGGGCTTTTTACTATGAATTAAAAATCGGAAAATCTGTTTTTTGAACAGTATGGACTTGTGTAGATGTCATTCAAAACTGCCATTATCGTTAAGCTCAAAATAGGCTGATGTCTTCTATGTCAATAAAAAATATATAACATTTCTGTGTTCATAAAATATTATGGCGAAATTATTGTCGCCGCTGCCTACCTAGACACTTGATCGATCGATTTTTCGTTGGGTGAAACATATTAAGACAAAGAATTGCAATGTCAATAATGAAGGCTGAAGGCTGACCTTCAACTTAGGGTATTCACAAATTATGAACTCACACCGAATGAATCCAAATTGAATTTTCGTGTTTACAAAAGTTCTCGGAACACTCATTTTATATCCATCACGTGTTAATCAAAGATTCTTTTGCGTTGAATTTTGCGAAAATAGAATTACCTTCAACTTTTTCCCTATTAAACTATATCTTATGCTGTCAACAAATATACTTAAATTGTCGAAGCTTTTCAGAACTAATTTTATTTGATCTTAGACTACATCACCTGAAGAAATTGCCTCGGGTCCAAAAATCAACACAAAACTCTTATATAATTGTATTATGAAGATCCTGAGTAGGCGAAATTAAATGACGAAAAGGATTGTAATGTTCGTTTCGTTGGCACAATAACTATTCTGTAGAAGACCGACCATTTACTTTCCAATTGACATTCACTAAGTTAAGTTCAATTTAATTAATACGAGGAACGAGAAATTGCAGCACAAGCTCATTCTGAGGCCTTGACCGAGCTCTAATTCTTTACTATCAACGAAGTAAAATGGATCTTTTTCTTTTTAGGTTTTATTGAGTTTATTTGTGTAACTGTGTTAGTGTAGCGTGTTTTTTTGCAAAGTGTTGCTCTTAACTAAATTCATGTGAATGACCCCATGACGAACGCTAACAATAATTCAAGTCTTGACTGACGTCTTTTCACTTTAATTTGTTTTGCAGCCACCTCTCACAACCTTGCTTATTTTTATCTTGAATATTTACGTATAATTTCTCTTCCGTGATAATTTACAATACACTTCGTCTGTGATCTATTTTCCTACACCATATAATAATAATGTCTAAAACAAACAAAACAAAAATTTTAATGTATGCGAATTTTTTTCAACATTTTTCCCAACAACACAAAAAAGTCTATATAAATATAGCTTAATCATTTTGTCAACAGATAGCGCTGTTATAACTAACGCAAATCGTCGAAATGTCAGCTGATTAAAGTGGCATTTGGTTACTGATAGAGGGACTACTGATTGTTGGGTCGTCGCGTTTTGTGGAGTATAGCAAACTGCGCTAATTGTTCTGTCATTCGTAATTCTGAAGAAGATTGATCACTGACCTACCGCCTCTTTTGTTTTTTTATCTCGTGCTTGCTTGACGCAAATAATGGTATCGAGTCTCACTGGAGATATGTATGTGATGATCGCACATGTGCCATTTTAAACTTTTACGGATAATGGTTGTAGCATATCGCAAACGTTTAATATTTAGATAGATTTCCACGTAATATGAAAGTGGAATTTTTTTTTAATAAACTGGTTTAAGTTTTTTCTAGAGGCGATTGTTAATTTTTTTGTTATAGTGCAATTGGGGCATATTTTTCCCTATAGATATTTCGCTGATAAACATGAATCCGGGTATTACAACTTGCATTCATAGTATAATTTTTTAGAGAAATACTCCTTAAATTTAATTATTATTGATAATTAACATTAATGTAATTCTAATAACGAAACTACTACTCTAATCTGAATTTTAGCATATAATTATACAACTATAAACAAAGAATATCATAGTTTTCAATAGAAAATTTAAATTTAAAAACAATTCTTCTCGATTAACATAGAGATATCTAAGAAACACTAAAATTTGGTATCACAGGGATCATGTCACTTATTAGACAAGCAAGCAACGCACACCATATAATTACCAGTGCACTTGTTAATATAAACATCTGCAACATTTTTATTGCGGCTGCTTTTTTTACTGTAACTAATCAATTTTATTATGGTTGTCACGTGAAGTGAGAAAGGTCGTGGCGATAGTGTATGGGTATTACAGTTCGCGAATGACAGTAGGCGAAAGTGACAGCAAATGCATGCAGGCACTTGTCACTTAGTTTTTGTGTGTGAGAAACTGAAAATGGAAGTAGCCAAAATAACATTAATAAATCTGTTCCGAAATTAAATTAATTTATAAAATATTTTTAGTGTAAAGGTTATGACTAGACAGCAATTCGAAGTTATGATAGATTGTATGGTGAAACCGCTAATTTTATGACTGGTAGTACAGAGCAACTTCCTTTTTAGTTCAATCAATCTAAAATAGCCCCATGTGATTTTTCCGTTAATTTCCAACAGGAAACAAAAAATATGGTAATATGTATAGGAAAAAAATTCTAAAAAAGATAGCTTTTTTTTTAATTTGGAATGTCGAACCTAACCTAAAAAATCCCGGAAAGTGTAAAAGACGCTTTTTAGCGAATAAAAGAAAAACGAGACCTCGGAATGAAAAAAAAAAACAAATTATAAAGTAGCTATTGTAATTATCTTTCGATTGATGTATATTGAGTTATAGGTTAGTGCACAAAACATAGAGAAAATGGGGAAAACTGTCGAAAATCGCGTGTTTTTAAGTTGTTAATAACTTTTGTTTAACGCCACTTGCATATTTCATATTTGGTACCTACAAATATTGCTTCTTGCTATCTGAAAAAAAAACGGTGTTATTTTTGTTTCGAAATATTGAACAGTTTCTTTGAAATTTCACTTCTTGTAAAAAAGGCGTTCTTGTAAAATCGTTTCTCTTGGTCCATGGATTTCTCTGGATCAACGTTCGAGAACTTACAATTTTCTTCAAAGCTACTGCGGCAGAACGCGTTGGTCGAGCAGAAGACTTTTATCGCTATGAGATGTCGCGAATTTCAGTTAAGAAAGAAAACAGGTAAGAAAGTATGAGATCGGAAAGCAAAGAAGCAATCGCAGCAAAGGACGTGATCCTTGACAACGGCTGCGAAGCTTGCTACCTTCAGAATTCTAGCAAAAGGCTCTACATATTCAAGTTTCTTTTCAACTTCGCGATTTCAACTATCTTATTTCAAATGCAGGAAGAAATTAAAGACTTAATTTATCTTAATGAAAAAAAAAATTCTGATTCGTCGTCTACTACTTATTTAGCCGGCCTTGGTAAAGTTAAAGTGCCCCACTATCAACCCAGAGGTTCGTGGTTCGAATCGACTTCACGGCATGGCCCTTCTTCTTTTCAATTTTTCGACCTAGATAACTTTCCTTCTTGGTTGTCTTCCTTATTTTCAAAAACTCCTTTTCTCCTGGCATCGACAGACAGAAAATTCAGTCTGACAAATTTATTAACAAAAATTGTCAGCCAGACACGCTTTAATAAAATTCAGTCTGACAAATTTATTAACAAAAATTGTCAGCCAGACACGCTTTAATAGACAGAAGAAATCTTAAACTTTATTTAAAACAAAAATCAGGGAGGTGTTATGAAGTGCATTTTTATAAAAAAAAAGAATTTATAACATAAGGTCTGTCAGAAGCTAATTAACAAAAATTGTCAGACAGACAAATTTTTTCAAAAATGGTTCATTATTTACTACAAATTGTATAAATTTCAGACAGGTGTTTTAGAAAATAAAATCATTGTTTTTTAACAGAATTCAAAAGTTCATAAAAAATATTAATTAAGAAATTTTTACTCGTTACATGTTTTTTAAATGTTTTTCAGCCAATCTCACTTTATTGTTTTGAGGTATTCGATGGGGTACCTTTTTTGTCATGGGAGCTTAGATTATAGGATTTTTAAATAATTTAAAGGCCACTTGAAAGGAAATTATATGAAAAAATTCAAAAATGGTAGGCAAATCTCAATCAGTCTACCAGGGGCGAAAGGGCATATAATTGTTAATTATTAAGGCTTTTCAAGAAAATTGTATATAAGTTTCATATTTTCTCCTAAGCATTACCATTTTGCAAACACTTTGATTCTTAGCACTTAATAATGTCGGTGTTCTCATAATTTAATATTATTTGAAGTATAAAATGAATTTATATTGAGAATTATTTTTTTATGAAATATAATCGTTTTCTTAGCATTGTAATACAAACTTAATTTTAAGTCTTTTGGAGGTGACAAGCTTGAATTTTTCCTTTACTGAAATTTTTTCATTGCCTAGGCGAAATTTGATTTCAAAAGGCAAGAATTTGGAAGATTATAACGTTCAGATCATAGACGTACCAGGGGGTGTTTTGGGGGTTCCAACTCCTCCCGAAATATATGCAACAACATTTTGAACGGACATGCTACTAACAGGAAAGGGAGTGTTTTGGATCATTTTAATATTATTGCTTTAAAGAAGAAGAAAATAGACTGCGGCCATGTGGTTTGCCAGGGATATGACGGGGCAGCTGCAATTGGCGTACTGTTTTATTATACTTAAGCGAAGAATATATCTTATATTTGACGATGTCAGATTTTTGCTCTCAAGCTAACATCCCCAATTCTGTTGGTGTAGTTCACACGTCAGCTCAGAGTACAGGCATCCTGAAAAACCAAATACGTGTGAAACTCTGTGGGTGCATAAACGTGATTCAGTAATTCGCTTCAAAGAAATTTACATTGCTATTGTGCAAACGAAGCGCTTCAAGAAAGCAACAACATCGATACACCATACAGCGCCTTCTTCAAATGTTGAGTATTGCGATCGACCAACTTCCCAATATATAGCTTTGTTTATCTTGGAGAAATCATAAGATATACAATAGTCCTTTGTACAGCTTCAGTCGACTGAGACGATACATTGTCGATAAAAGCATTTAGTTACATTGATGTTGTATTAGCTACCTTGAAGCGCATTAAGCCTCGACCACGATACGAGCACCAGAGTGGCAATACTAAAATGCCGCTCTACTGCCGCTCGCCGCTAATCCGAGCCTTTAAATTTTTTGGTGCCGCTCGCCGCACTTATCCTGGGGCCGTCTTTGGTTTCTCAAGTCGATGGATCGACTCGACAAAAAAGCTTCTCAACATTCTCTATGCTTCAAATTTGGCATCACGATCAAATCGACAGATAAGCGCGGCCGTACAAAACCATCAAATTGTGGTATTACTGCAGGGGCAGCAAAAATATAAATTGTTATAAGTTTTTTGCATGCATAAATTGAGCTTTTTAATAATCGTCAAACGTCTTTATCGACACGTAATGAGACGATATCGTGTCACCAAATGCCAATTTTTGTATATATACATAAGACAATGTCCAATTATGCGAAAAACATGACTGCTTTAGAAAAATTCTTCTGCTAACAGTCTTAAAATGCATTTATGCTGTCTAGGGAGTTTTTCTTAAAATTCTAGGCCGACACCCCCCGAAAAAAATTTTGGGTACGCCTATGGAAAAATAAAATGCATTGACTACTTACTTGCATGGGAAACCCCAGCATTTAGATCAGTTCAACAGCTGATTTCGCCATCTACAATTATTCTGAGAATCTTAACCCCCACGTATGCAAGGCTTTTATTTTGCTTGTTGTAATAAAATGAAAAAAATATTTTTTTATATCCCCCATAAAATTTGTTATCTAATCTTTGTACATTTTCGTGTCTTATTATCTTTTGCAATCATATTCAAATATGTACAATGAGTTTTAGCAAGTGTAAAGATTCTTAATTTACTTTTTTCGAACGAATGAAAATGTAAACAGTTCGAAAATGCTTTCGAAATGTTTACGTTTCATAGAACGCTGCAAATTTCTTCGTAAATTAAAACAGATTGTTCTACATGTTCACCAGCCCATCCCGGGGTGAAAAATTTTGGATTAATTATTCAATGGAAATGGGTTTTTTTATTTCTCTTCCACTTCTATAAAACAATCCACGTAGATATTTTCAAGGTTAATATTTCGTCTTAAAATCCGCTTCAGGTTGCTGTTGCTATCAACAAGGATTTTGGAAACTGTTTTTATCTTGTCTGGTTATTTTTTTTTTTTTATTATTTAGAACCAGAAATCATCGAAAATCGGTCCTGTCCCAAATTTGGCTAACTAGTTTCCAGTTCCAATGAATTTTTTCGATTCTGTTCCCTGAGAGTTTCAATACATGTCTTTATCACCGAAACTAAAGCACTTCAGGTAATAGATTACCTGAACAAAAGCGACTTCGACTACCTGAGAGAAAGAGAGAAGCGCTCAGAGCTAAGACGATTCATTTTCGATAAATATACACCTGCAAAAAAGTCGACAAGGTCTCGAAGCGCCCGACAGTCTGCTACTTACCGGCGATTAGTTCACACGCTCTTGTGGTTCGCGTCCTCATGGGAAGCTTGAAAAAAAATTCTCGCCTTTGTTGTGCTTTTTTTAAATTTTTTTTGTGCGGCGCACTTTTAGTGTTGTCATTACACGTGAAATAATTAATTTCGAAGAATCGAATTGATTCATCGGTTACGAAATATACCAACATTTTTTTGTGTGGATTGCCAGTTTAACCAGTTTTTTTAGTGTAGCCACGGTGATTTTGTTTTCAGAACTCGACAACAGGTGATACTTCACACTTGGATCAGGCTATATCTTAATTTTTATTACCTGGCGTGCAGGTAATTAAAGTAGATCACTATTGCAAACAAAAATTGTTGGTGCTAAAGATTAGATTATTCATATTTTTCCCCTGGAATAATAAAAAATGCATACATAAAAGGCTTGATACATAATATTTTGGGGCTCTTGTGGATTATTGTGGATTTCGCTGTTGAAGTGGTCTCTCGCGTGTAGTTATTTTTGTATCTCCGATTCATAATGGTAAAACCATAAAAAATTCTTATCAGCAACGAAATCGTTTTAAATCTTTTATTGCCTATTATAAATATTGACAGCAGAATTGCAACAAATTCTGCAATTATTGATTTTTTTCAGGTTATCTTCAATGACATCACTCACTTCTAGTGGAGTGGGCAATTCTGATTTAAAATTGCATTGAGGAAAAAAGATTCTATTTTTTTAAATCTAATTTCGCCATTTTCTCCAAACAAAATGCGCTGCCAAATCAAATCGAGATAAAAAATGTACTTTTTATGGGAGCTGCTACTTATATTTTATTTAAAAATGAACGTACGCAGTTGACATTTGCATAATAGGTGCTTTTTGTAACGAAGTAGCTCTTAACGAAAACTGTTGAAATCCGACGTTTGATAGTCACCTAGAGATTCTGTCACAAGTTTTTATTTTAATATTTTAAGAACTACAACGATATTTGAAATCGAAGAATTATGTGTAAAACATATTATATTTAAAATTACGTGTCACGAACATACCGTATCACGGGAGTACCGGGTTATCGTGTCACGGGGATAGGAGGTAATTTTTGAGAAATATTAAGCAGTACTTTCGCCGCACTTTGCTCATTCCATCGCCGTATGGTGTCGACCAGGAGAGAAGCTATGTAGAAGGAGGAACGTCTTGGGCGAATGGAAGCTGTTGAAGTTGTCGCATCGAAAACAATTTGGTCCCCACCTTCCACGTCTTGGCTGCATGAAGTTAGATGGTGGTGCCAATCCCATAAGAAGAACATACATAGACCTACATTTATGCATTATAGATAAAAATGGCTTTGTATGAATTTTTTGATATGAAATATTCATACTTATCCTTAAAAAAATGTTTAGACTGATTGTACCTTTTAATTAAAAGTTATAATTTTAAACATTTACTTTTTTTGCTTCAGTTTCAAGTATGAATTTTGAAAACTTTGAATGCGTTTTTCTCGAATCGAGCTTTTTGCATATAGGTCATTTGCCCTTTGCCCGGTAGAACTGTCAAGTCCATACTAACCAACGATTGCTCCCGTTGGCTGCCCATCAGCTTTATTCACTAGTGTCATCAGCAGCATCTCCTGTAGTATTGCTTCAATCACTACTGCCATTTTCTTACTGAGAGAGTGGATCAGTTTTGTTTTGTTACTTCCATTAGCAAGAAATGTGTCCTCTGTTACTTCCATTAGCAAGAAATGTGTCCTCTACTAGCAAAACATCGTAGAAGATGCATTCCTACCTTGGCTTAGAGGGTCGATGGTGATGGATGGTCGATAGTGATGAACAAGGCTGGTCTTCCAGTCTTGCCTGATCCTGCACATTTAGCAAGAGCAAAGCAAGACCAAGACAAAACAAGACAAGGATGTAAGATCGAGATAGTAAGACTTTCTGGTCATCACTGCCAAAAGTCTTGCAGTGAAGAGCAAAAAGTGGAAGACTTCGGCCGTTTGAACTCGGTGGTGTTAGAGAAGTTCGGATACATAGGGGTGGTATCGATGGTATGGTTTTGTAACACTTCAATTTTTGTATGAAGTAGTCGATTGAAACAACTTACGTGCTGCCATCCCAGACTGTGGAAGTCAGTCCAACGATCGTGTTATTTTATTTATAAACGAACTCATAAACCGTAATGTGCGCGAAGAGAAGGTCTAGGTGATCCGAGATAGTTAGTCTTGTGTCACGGGCGAAAAGTTCCCGTGTAGGCAGGAGGTTCTTGAGTTCAGTGAAGCAGTCGCTCAGGTGTCTGATGTTACAGTATTTTCGGAAGTCGACGTCGAAGTCACGGGGGTGCAGAGCCTTTGTATTTCCATTTTTATGAAAGGGATTAATTTTAAATAATACGTAACCAGCTCAATGGCAACCCAAGTTCAAAAAGCTCATTTTAAACTCACAGTCTCCGCTACATATTATAAGGAGAAAATCGCGATTGACTCAATCCATATCTTCAACCATTCCTACAAAATATGGCATCAATATCATTAAATTGCCCTCCTCAAATGTTTTATTTTTGACTTATTTTGTGTGTTGCCTTTAATCTTAAGAGATTTTAAATTATTGCCGAATATTTTCCCTTTTTTGCGGCTTTTTGGGGTAATCCCGGATTTTTTCGTGCTTTATTCAAGTACAAACATTTTCTGGGAAGATCAAACCGCAGTTTTGATAATTTTGGGGAATTACTGAAGATGTTAAATGAATTGCTGGAACAAAGAAAACCGCTAAACGTAACTACCCTAAAAACCAGAATCCCTTTATCGGTGGAATATAATCTGCCCTGAGGGTAATCTTATTTCTGTGCCTTACGACAAAAGAAACGTTCATTTTTATCGATAGCAATTAAGTAGCATTTGACCAAAACAAAATAAAAAATATTAATTGTTATATCTTAAGCAAATTTAATTAAAATTATTTTTCTTCTTTTTCAGATTACTCTTCAATAACGTCGACAGCAATCTAAATTTACTACACATTTCTATCAAAGTATTGAAAAGAACATAACACTGGCCACGGAAAAGCGAATTCCGTTAACAAACTCGCATACAACTTGGCTTATCCTCTCTGGCAAAATTCTCTTTAGTAACGAAAAGAACTATATTAAACTGTCTAACGTAGAGGGGTATGGTTTATTTTTTGGGGGATTGGGGCATGGGAGATTCTGACTGTACGTCATATCAACATGTACCAAATATACAATCAACACATATTAATCAAATCCATCAACATCAACATCATCAGCATGTTCACAACCATCAGCAACAGCAGCTGCAGCATTCATCTGCACCAGCATTATCGTCTGTCCAAAATCAGCAGCAGCGTTTAAGTCACTTAAATAATGAAGCGATATCAACAACAACAAATCACATTAGCAGCAGTAGCAGTACTATTGTGACAGCAAATTTACAGCAATTATCTGTTAGCAGTAATACTTATAGCGATAGTTGCAGTGAACATCATATACTTGGAAGACCGCGATCAGCTTCATGCGCAGGAAATGTTCAAGGAGGTGATGCTAAGGATTTATTAGAAATTGAGGATGAAATTGCACTGCATCCACTTTCCAACCAGGTGAGCTCTACTTAAACATAAGATTCGAATTATTTCTGGTTAACGGAATATCATATTTTGTAGAGTGTATATCCATCGAAGAATGTAAATATTCTAATGGAACTCCTATAGGCGACCCACACGTGGACAACGGGTGATATATTAGCTCGTTTGTTCTTTAACCCTAAACATGCCGATGGTTCGTACAGTGTTACGTTCAAGATTAAGACAACGTACATTTATTTTGTCATAAACTTGAAAAGAACTTGTTTCCAGTCCTGCGGAGTCCAGTTTCTGGGGGCTTACACCACAAAACTGCTAGTCCAGGAGGCTGCGTTGCATTTTGGATGGTCATATCTGATCACATACTTTTTTTCTGTGATTGATAGTTTAGAAATGTACATATTATCACGACCAGCCCCACCACTACTTACGCAGCTGACGTTTAGATCATCAACTTACAGTCCGAAAGGAATAATTTCCAAAGGGAATCAATTAGCATGAAATGACAAGGTCACTTGCAACGCTAGCTCCAGGACTACTTTTGTATTAGGGCTAGAAAAATCTATGCGGGCGATTCTGAATGTTTGGCTAGCTGTCGGTTTTGTACGTAGTACACGATTTTTCATCATCGAATCTTAAAAAAGTTGTAACATGTACTCCAAACTTTTTTAAGTATCCAAAATCAATTTTTGCAGATCTTTGTTTTTTCATTATGGCCTCGATTCCCAGGTCCGGCTGTGCGGAAGTGAGTGCGGATTTGACACTTTGCGATTCTCAAACCCGCAACCGCGAATTTCTCTTTGGCATTTTAAGCGCTGTAAAAGTGTGATCCGCAACAAATTTTCTGCGGATTTGAACGACAAATGCGCCTAAGATAATCCAACATCGCGTATTTCATTATCGCTTGAGTTTTCACTCCGAATTTTTGATTTAATTGAATCCGCGACTGCGGATTTGAGAATCGCAAAGTGTCAAATCCGCACTCACTTCCGCTCCGCCGGATCTGGGAATCGAGGCATATATATTTTTCCTACCGCTGACTGTGAACACATAATCTTCTTTTATTGAAATGCGTTTATATTCTAATATGGAGCTAGTTTATGTTATAATAGTTGCATTTAAGCTAGCGCGCCGTCATAAGGGTCCAGTAGCGCTAGTAAATGTCAAAATACGTTAATAAAGTTCAAGGCTGGATTCCTAAATATAACCCAGTATACAGGGCAGTGATAATGACGTCACGGCGTCACGGCTTCTTAAAAAGTCACAAGGAAGCTGTGGATCAATTTTCAGCCATTTTGCAGTTTTGTCTCCTTTTGTGCGTCTTTTTTGCTAATTTCTCCGGAATAATTCTCTATTACAAGTTTGTCATTGATTTTAATTGAAAATGTAACTATATTGTAAAGTTTTTACTCGAAAGCAGCTCCATTATCGGACGTGATTTAACAATATTGTAATAGAGAATAGGGCCCATCTTATGACCGTGCAATCTGTTTCCAACTTAAGGGGCTATATCTAACTACTTAACTAACTAAATCTTTTGGAAAATTAAGACTATATTTAGGTATGTTTGCCATAATTATTACATAATTTTTTCGTTGAAAAATATTGAGATATAAGCGACTTATGCGCTGTCTTCGGAAGTGCCAAAAGAATGTACCCTCACCGCTGCCACGATTCCGGTCGAATGAGTAACAGAAACAATACAAAAAAGGCGTTAAACTAGAAGGAATTTCCTATATAGTGAACTAGGATTTTTGAAAAATATTGAAATACAAAAAATGCCTAGTTTTGAATAAAAAGTCGGTTTTTTGGCCTATAAAATGATCGGTTTTTCAATGCCAAATTATCAATTTTCATCCAATCAAAAATCAAATGTAGTCAAAAGTACTCAGCTAAAATTTCAAGCCATTCGGATAACTAGACTTCGAGTTAGAATGGCAGCAAATTTGAAAAATCTCATGTCGAGAAAAACGCGTTTAAAGATTTAACTATCGATTTCTGCAATAATTTCCTTTTCTTGCTTCTAGACCTATGGCTAGGAGTATCGCGAAATCCTTTTTGATTCACTCTCGGGCTAATTTCACTCATTTTCGCTCCGTATTATAGTGTACAGTATACCATTCCCGAATAACTGCGTCAGTTAGTAGACGTTAGCTTCGAGCCACCCTCCGAGCGGTTAATCTTTCGAAGACTACCATTCGAAAAGTATTACAGATACGGCTTTGGAATTTTTACAGGATATTCTTTAAAGTATAAACTGTCAAGCAAAAAAGCAAAAAAATAAAGATATTTTCCAAGTGTCACACTAGTATAACCCCCTAATATTCAGAACTATATACTACGGTCGTAAGGCCCATGATCACATATGCATCCATCGCATGGTGGGCTAAGACCAAACAAAAGGGTGCTATGATTAAGCCGGCCAGGGTGCAAAGACTGGCCTATCTTGGTATCACAGGGGCCAAAAGCACCTGTCCGACTGTGGCTATGGAGGCTCTACTGAACCTTCCTCCGCTACACCTGGTGGTGAAAAAAGAGGCTCTGGCAGGGGCACTGCGTCTACGGGAGCTATTCTCCTTTAAGCCAGGAGACCTGCTGGATCATTTATCGATCCTCAAGGAGCTGAACTTGGAGCCAATGATATCTTTGTCCGATACCATTCCTGCTACTCTTGACTTTGACAAACCGTTTACGACGATTATTCGAAGTCGGTCAGAGTGGCAACATGGCAGGCCTCTCTTTAGAGGAAGCACGGCCTTTTGGTACACAGATGGTTCCAAAACCGATAAAGGGGTAGGGCTGGGTGTTTATGGCTCAAGGAGCAAAATATCCATGGCTCTGGGCACTACCCCCACTGTTTTTCAGGCTGAGGTACTCGCCATCCAGGTGTGTGCTCAGACTTGTATTAATAGAGCTCCAAATAGCTCTAACATTGTTATTTTCTCGGACAGTCAAGCTGCACTGCTGGCCATTAAATCGCACAGAGTGTCATCAAAGACTGTCCTGGATTGTCTTCAATCCCTGAAATTCCTCAGCAGGAACAATAGTGTCACGCTGATGTGGATTCCGGGCCACGAAGGTCACATTGGTAATGAGATTGCCGATAGCCTGGCTAGAGCAGGCGCAAACTCATTACCTATTGGTCCGGAACCTTTCTGTAGCTTAGCAAGCTGCCACGTAAAAATGGCCTTAAAGAATTGGGTTGACCAGATGTTTCTTCAAAGCTGGTCTAGGACCCAGGGTGCTCGTCAAGCTAAAAGATTCATCCAAATCGATAAAGCTAAGGCGGGCAAACTTTTAAATCTCAAGAGGTGGGAGCTAAAAATAATAACAGAACTCCTGACGGGCCACTGTTCGCTTAACTATCACCTAAACAAAATAGGACTGGTGGCCGACTCTGGCTGTCGATTCTGCGGGACAGATGTGCGACTGTGAGGCTACAGCGAGGAAAAGCCTGAGCCTTCTCCATCGTGATTTCCCTACTCCCAGGGAGATTTGGGACAGCAACCCTAAATCAGTTTTAGGCTACCTAAGAAGCCTTAACCTTGATGGTTTTTAAAGAAGGGGATGGCACAATAGACCAAACAAAATAGGTCGCAGTGCCCGCTAAAGCGCCCCTCAACAAGAATAATAATAATAATATTCAGAATGAATTCTGGTTACTACAAAAGCGAAAACCTTGTATGAGCGAGCCCCACTGTGCGCCGTATGGCCAAAAGCGGGCGGGATCTAAGCCCGCGTAGTGTGCACGGCCTATAACGGTTATCCCTGGCATGTATTGTTCTAGTTCAGATACAAGATTGTACTTTTACTATTCTTTTTTTGGTATGGAAAGACGACTGTAAACATGTTGCTGGATGAAAATGTTACGTTGGAGCACGCGGCTCTAAAAAATAAAATAATTTTTTGCATAGGTGTCAACATTTCACCGGACATTAATGGTCGATTCCCAAAACTTATTGTTTAAAGATCGTATTATACTAATAAAAATAATATACATTCGTTAGGAAAATGCTCTGGTCTATACGCAAATTGTTTATCTGATACAAACTGCGTATATGTATGCAGCTGGATATCACGACACAATCGTTCAATTAAATTTCATTGAAAATACCCTTTGTCCATTTAAATATAAATAAGACACGGTAACATAAGTGGCAAGTGTCAAAACGACAAAATGAAATTTGTGCAAACGTTTAATTCTAGTTTGACGTTATTAATAACTTTCTTCAATAATAATGTATGGAGCTAGAATCATCATAACTACGATAAATGAAAGCATTTCCATGAATACCTTTCAATTAATTCAAGTGATACCAAAGGTGGAGGATACGTGAACGTCAAGGCTTATTTTAGCTTTGTATTTCCCGTTCCAGTGCTCTTATTTATAACTAATTGGATATGCAAATTTCGTCCTATTTTCACACAAGTTTTCAATAAAAGACAGAGAAAATCATAAAAAACATATTGCACATCAACTAAAAACACTGAAACTGGGTCATGAAATATAAAAACGAAAAAATGCTTCTCAACAAAACAATGTCGGCTGAAGAGAAAGAAATTTCCCCCAAAAATACTCCTCTCATTAGTGACAACAAAAGCAGCCATCGCAATGCGATGTATGAATGTCCAAAATTGTCACACATTAAAAATGTAGCCGAAGATTTATATCAGAAGTTCACAGGAATCGTCAATTAATTTGCGCGACAATATTTGTCCTAAAATAGTCGCAAAGTATTTTCCATGTCACTTTCAATCAATTTCAAAGCAGCCCATATAAACGCTTTCTGCCTCGGCGTATTTTGATATATGTAATAAACGATGTGAAGGCGGCTCAATATATTGTGTTCGTGCTAAGTGGGGAGCTCGAAGAAGCTAATTCTGTAGCGAAATATTGCTTACGCACTTCAAATGGCGATGGAAATAAATTCTTACCTAGGTGGCACTTAGTGCCTTATTACGTTCAGGCTAGAGAAAGAACTGATTTTACTGAAGTAGCATTATAACTGAAGTAGAAAATGCAATAAAAAATATTTCCTTTAACACATGTGAGTATTGTCTGCAGGATTGATGTGTTTTTACTTGTCCTATATTTAAATCAGCATTTTTCAGTGATTATACATTATGTACATTCTTTTCAAGAGCGTGTCAATTAATAAAAAAATGCAGCTGTAAAGGTGGAATTTGGCACACACGAGTATTTCTTTATCTGTTGTCAAACTGGTTTTACACATCATAATCCTGGCGCACAAGAGTATTTCTTTCACGGTACGTACTGCGTATTTTTTTTGTCCTTTTTCTATGGCGGTCCCGCAAGATTCTTGATTCTCGAAGATTCTTCTTCGAGTCGCTACGTTTCTTTTACGAAGATATCTTTTTACGAAGTTCGATCACGCCATCTTTCCTCATATTTCTTGGTAGTTCTACGTTTTTTTTCTGTTGGGTGGTATGGTATGCTTTAATGCGCTATTGATTTTTGTTTAACGCATAAATATTCTTAGGATTTTATCTTTCGAGTTGATAGTATATTTGTTTCGAGTCTCAGACCCGAACTGGGCTTATTAATATTTAATATATACTTACCTCGTATTGCCTTGAAAGGAGACGGGTCACGGCCCATACAAAATTACCCAGGCCCGGCACAAAAAACAAGCATCTCAGATTTTCGGTAATAGTGAGAATTGAAATTCTCTTTAGTTTCTATACGGGGGACCTGTACGGGAGCTAAAATTTTAATATTCTGTTTAAAAAAGGTGAAATACCTCATAACACCCTATATTTTTGTAACGCTATAACCTATTGTCATGAATAAGGTATCAGTGGACCCAGAATATTCCCACCTACCAACTGAGTCGGTAATGACATAAGCTATTTTGCAATTGGCTTCTTAAACACTTCTTTTTCGTATTTTATGAATTTAGAAAGGTTGAATATTTTCCAACGAAGAATAATAATTGGTATAGTGGCGTCGTTACACAAAACGAGTTGCTAGCCTGACAGTGGACAGCTACTGTTTGAGTGTAGTCGCATGTGAGTAGCTTTCAAAGATTTCAGTAGCTATGTAAGCCTTTTGCAATGTTGTCATTTCGCACTACCGTGCATGTTTACGTTCGAAGGGAAGGTGAGAGGCGAGTAAAAAAAGAAATTGTAGTAACTCGGATGCGAGGTACTGTCTGACTGGCACATTGCGATTAAAATCTAGATTAGATGGCTATGGCAAGATATAAAAAGTGCCAAATTAAAACCAGAACAAAACCAAATAAAAAAAGTACGAAACAGGAGATTTCTGACAGTTCTGGACAATCAGCTGATAAGCAAAATTCGAATTTGTCAAGGGGCGTTTACGATATGAAGAAAAAAGATTCTTAGAAAAGTTAAAGTTCCCCACGAATAGTAAAACTGATATTTTTGCATTTAATAGCTGATTTATTTTGAATCATCATTAATCCCTCATGGGACATAAGGCGGAAACAGTTTCCCTCCAGCGGACTCTGTTTTGTTCTGAATTCATTTTGAATAAATACCTTTTACGTTTCTTGTGAACAATTTGAAAAGAAAATATTAAAATTTAAAATAAATTACAATGAAAGAAAATTATGTCAATGAAGAAGTCAGATTTTACTAATTTATTTCTGTCTCATTCTCATAAGAATCTATAATCTTTTTCTCACATGACTGACATTTATGTCCATTTAATGCATTAAAAACACGAAAGAAAAGTATCACGCCAGTAATAGTTATATTCTGCTTTGTCTCCCATATATATATATGTTTTTAATCTACTTAACAAAATATCTGAAAGTACCTTGGAAGCTGTGTTCAACAGTGTCATTGGTCGGTAGATTTTCCAGTTTATCATGTCAATATAAATGTTTTATAAAATACGGGCTGACTTCGTAAATGCCAATAAACTGTGGCTGCGTTCGGAAACGTCATTTGCAGAGCAGTAGACGCTAGTCATTCGTTCGGTATTGCAATTGATGATAACTAAGAGTTCGGAAATGCAAATTGACTATTGCCAAACGTACGGCAAAGCACATTCGCACTGCCATCTTGCAATCATTTTATTGTCAGGTGGTCGAAATAATCAAATTCGCAGTAAAACTAGTCACTTCTGCAAACGGCATCAGTCATTTTTGCAGCCGACGCAGTTAATTGACGATCATTTGACGATACCGAAAGCAGCCTGTGTCAGAAAACAGTATTAATGCAGTCAAGTCAAAGTTCAGTAAAAGCTTAGACAAAGTTGTGCAGTTTTAAATTTGACATTTATGAAGTGTGCCGTTTTTACTTTTTTACAAAATGGATAAAAAGTTATTGTAAAGTTAATTTTAAAACATTTATATTGAAATATAGAACCGCTAAATGATAATTTAATAAAAAAAGCAGTGAGTGTGTATACTTATGTACGCACATTAGAAGTTATACTTATTGTTAGAGTTTCATACTAAGGACATTAACCTATCGGCCAAATACAACATCAATGGTGGTGCCGTGTCGTGTTTTTGAAACCATTCATCATGATTAGATTTACATGATCTTGAAGAAAGTTAATAGGGTGGACCCGAATCTTCGCCTCTGCCAAGAAATTCTCCTCAATATTTTGTGTATGGCCATAATACTTATTTCAAAAATTATTTTGCTTTGGAGTAATGTATACTGCTATCACAACTTGTAAATTGAGACTGTTACACAGAGCTAACCTCTCAACCGTCCAAAATTGAATCTGGAGTCCCCAAGGCTCCATTCTAGGCCCCAAGCTTTGCAATATATTTATGCACGACTTCCCCACAAAATTCCCCTCCTTAACACTTTTGTTGTAAGTAAATATTATACATAATAAGTGAAATATGCGATCGTTTTAATGTGGCATAAGGAACAGCACACAAAATTTTTGTAAAATTTGTAAAACTAATCACTTTGCATCATAGGTATTCTTGATGCCGAAATTCCCATTTCAATGCAAAAATTTGACGTTTACGATGCAATTATGAACACAGTGCTTTAAAACTGTGACATTTATGAAGTCTTGTCTTAAACCGACTGCTTAAATTTTACATTTACGAAGTCACCCACAACAAATTTATTGTAATGGTGTTTCGTTCGGTGGTTCTCTAAACCTCCTTTTTAAGCGAGGATTGCCGAGAGCTCTTGAGTTGCCTATGCTCTTGTGAAAACAAACACCTTACAAAATATATTATCTCTTTATTCATTCAAAATCCTTATTTATTAACCATTTTAATTTCTTAACTCTAAAACTACTTATTATTTCTGCATACCTGTTTCTTACTGACTAAGCAACTACCCAGCGGTAAATGGAGTGGTCCAATAACCATGTTAAGCAATCCTTAAAAAGCTTGCAGCGCTCCCGTTCCTATATCAGTTCCATTTATTTTTTAACATTGCATGACCTTGCGGGGGAACATAAGTTTTTATGCTCCTCAAAGGCCATTCGTACACGAGGCACCAAGGTTTTGAAGCAAAAGCTTTTTTTGGGCAAGGGAGGCGTGCGGGGATGTAATAAGTGGAGAGTTTCGTGCTTCGGTGGAGACTTTTGTGCTCCTACTATTGACGAACACGGAAAGCACACACTCACACGAGAAATTAATACTACGTTGCCATGGGGTTAATAATAATAAACTTTCAAACTTACAAAATTATAAGTAATGAACTTTAAATAAACACCCAACCAGAGTAAAAATAGTTGACATTTCACTAATACAAACAATCATTGCGTTGCAACACAACTGCTTCCTTTGGTATTGCTCCGTTTATTTTCAGGAAACTTGCAGCAAAGCTTTTGGTTGCAGAACCGTGATCCCTCGTGTATGAATGGCCAAAAGCGTTCTAGAAGCATTATAAAAAAGCTTTTTAAAAAGGAAATATTCATAGACGCTTGTTGATATGCAATCATTCGGTATCGAAAACCTTCCATTTTGTTCATCTTTTGCAATTGCCTTTTGATTTTCAAGAGCGAGCGTGCAAAGCAGCCCCCCAACTAAATTCAAACTACTTCCAAAGCTGCTTGTCCTCCGAATCGAACGAAAGCCGGGCTAGTCAGTATGCTAATGCCACATTTTATGATGACGAATATAATTGCCCGTTTCCTTTTTTTCTATAAAATTTACGAAAACTCCAGTAAAGCTCCCTCGAGAGCATATTTAACAGCGCTCCAAATAACTTCCCCTGCGCAGCTTTCCCAATCTTTCCCACTGGGCACCTACTTGTTACCTCTGGATAAAAGTTTCTTAATAATATCGCTAAACAGCTACCTAATTATTACTTTTCTCTACATGTATGTTATGGCTAGTTAGTAGGTATTACTATTGCGGTCTAGGGGGATACGTGTATAGTGTTCAGTATATTGTTGGTGTTTGATCGGGTCATACCTTGACACTGGTCTAAAAAATGTTGCCAGGAACACTGTTGGATTGTACACCTCGACAATGATTGGGTATAGGGTCTGTATGTGGTCTGGCCATCTCGTATCGTACAAGAACATACACCTCGACAATATACCACAGATAATGAGGAATGTAGTGTGAGCGTGTTTTTACCGCGCCGGATCATACACCTCGCGACCCGGTATGGAAAACGCTGCCAGGAACATTGTCGGAGTACATACCTCGCCAACATCCCACAGGTATGCGGTATGGGTGTATTCCTACCGTGCCGGATCGTACACCTCGACACGACAGGAGCGGAGAAGATGGTCTCTTCGGAACGAGTCTGGTGAAAAGATTTTGGTCTGCTGAAACGGTTTCTTTTAAGCTGGTGATAGAATTTCGCTCAAACGCGGTGCGGACATTGGCTTCGCGGTGTGCGCGGATTTTTCACTGACACAAAGTCGCCGTGCTGGTGTCGCGTTCCGACTTTGACACAACCTAAAAATCAAAGTGACAAGTGGACGTGATACGAAATAAATTGAAAAAGCTGTATGATTTGCGTATTAATTTTCTATCCTACAGGACTTGTATTTGTTCTAGGTACTAATTTCATCACCACAATTTCGAATTAATTATGAAATTCAACAAATTTCTTATCCCCTTCACCAGCACACGATTCAAAACATAAACAAAATGCCCACCAACACCAAAACACGACTCAAAACACACACACACAGACAACTTTTTTACACTGGACCGCGCGGAAACGCGCCAGAACCCTGCAAACATTCCGAATCGATATGGAAGCGAGAGCGATTCATAAAAAGCGAAAGCTTTCTTCGATAACGAAATCGAGAACGATTCGAAAGCATTATCGAAAACGATAAAAAAGGAACGCTAGAATGAATCGCTTTTGAGATGGAATCTCGAAGGATGTGCATGTATGTGTGTTTCGTTTTCTCGAATCGATGTCGAATGTATCTCGAATCATTTTTATGAATATGTTTCGTTTTTTCGAATCGATATCGAATGAATCTCGAATGATTTATTTGAATACACGTTTCGTTTTTTCGAATCGATATCGAATGAATCTCGAATATGTTTCGTTTTTTCGAATCGATATCGAATGAATCTCGAATGATTTATTTGAATACATGTTTCGTTTTTTCGAATCGATATCGAATGAATCTCGAATATGTTTCGTTTTTTCGAATCGATATCGAATGAATCTCGAATGATTTATTTGAATACATGTTTCGTTTTTTCGAATCGATATCGAATGAATCTCGAATATGTTTCGTTTTTTCGAATCGATATCGAATGAATCTCGAATGATTTATTTGAATACATGTTTCGTTTTTTCGAATCGATATCGAATGAATCTCGAATATGTTTCGTTTTTTCGAATCGATATCGAATAAATCTCGAATGATTTTTGTTTCGTTTTTTCGAATCGATATCGAATAAATCTCGAATGATTTTTGTTTCGTACTTACCGCAATATTTATTTATCCGTTGTTAATTATCTTAACTTCACTATTTTATCTAATCACTTTATTTATTTATAACGGATAAATAAATATTGCGGTAAGTACGAAACAAAAATCATTCGAGATTTATTCGATATCGATTCGAAAAAACGAAACAAAAATCATTCGAGATTTATTCGATATCGATTCGAAAAAACGAAACAAAAATCATTCGAGATTTATTCGATATCGATTCGAAAAAACGAAACAAAAATCATTCGAGATTTATTCGATATCGATTCGAAAAAACGAAACAAAAATCATTCGAGATTTATTCGATATCGATTCGAAAAAACGAAACATATCGTCGTTGTCAAATGAATATCTGCTATGTGCAAAAAGTATAATTTTAAGATATTGAAAGAAAAACGTAAAATTTTCTGGTTGATGCACATACATAGCATATTTTTTTACCGACCGCTGTTCACCGTAAAATGCTTACCCTGCAAACATTCCGAATCGATATGGAAGCGAGAGCGATTCATAAAAAGCGAAAGCTTTCTTCGATAACGAAATCGAGAACGATTCGAAAGCATTATCGAAAATGATAAAAAAGGAACGCTAGAATGAATCGCTTTTGAGATGGAATCTCGAAGGATGTGCATGTATGTGTGTTTCGTTTTCTCGAATCGATGTCGAATGTATCTCGAATCATTTTTATGAATATGTTTCGTTTTTTCGTATCGATATCGAATGAATCTCGAATGATTTATTTGAATACATGTTTCGTTTTTTCGAATCGATAACGAATGAATCTCGAATATGTTTCGTTTTTTCGAATCGATATCGAATGAATCTCGAATGATTTATTTGAATACATGTTTCGTTTTTTCGAATCGATATCGAATGAATCTCGAATATGTTTCGTTTTTTCGAATCGATATCGAATGAATCTCGAATGATTTATTTGAATACATGTTTCGTTTTTTCGAATCGATATCGAATGAGTCTCGAATATGTTTCGTTTTTTCGAATCGATATCGAATAAATCTCGAATGATTTTTGTTTCGTTTTTTCGAATCGATATCGAATAAATCTCGAATGATTTTTGTTTCGTACTTACCGCAATATTTATTTATCCGTTGTTAATTATCTTAACTTCACTATTTTATCTAATCACTTTATAAATTAAATAAAGTGATTAGATAAAATAGTGAAATTAAGATAATTAACAACGGATAAATAAATATTGCGGTAAGTACGAAACAAAAATCATTCGAGATTTATTCGATATCGATTCGAAAAAACGAAACATATTCGAGATTCATTCGATATCGATTCGAAAAAACGAAACATGTATTCAAATAAATCATTCGAGATTCATTCGATATCGATTCGAAAAAACGAAACATATTCGAGATTCATTCGATATCGATTCGAAAAAACGAAACATGTATTCAAATAAATCATTCGAGATTCATTCGATATCGATTCGAAAAAACGAAACATAAATCGTTCGAGATTCATTCGATATCGATTCGAAAAAACGAAACAAAAATCACTCGAGATTCATTCGATATCGATTCGAAAAAACGAAACATATTCATAAAAATTATTCTCTAATTTCCACTTTCAAAAAAAGCATGCGCACGTCTTAACCAAGATTTAGCTACTGAAAAGGACGCCCAGCTAACTTCCACCGCGCCTGCGCCGACAAGTCATCTTCACGCACACACACTCATATACTCCTCACCCGATAGCAAAACAAAGCAATTCTGGAAGGGAGAAGCAAACAAAACCCTGAAAAGAGCGTGAAAGCTTTAGGGATCGTTTTAACGATTGTTTCTCGAATAATTCTCGACAAGTTGTCTTTCGAAAATAGCTCGAGAAAACGAGCAGCCGAGAAATTGTTTGCAGGGTAGATTGACATAGAGGTCTTTTTATGCGATAGTGTGGTTAGTAAACTAGTCATAATGGTCACAATGTCGAAATCGCCAAAAAGTGCACATAGCAGATATTCATTTGACAACGACGATATTCGAGATTCATTCGATATCGATTCGAAAAAACGAAACATATTCGAGATTCATTCGATATCGATTCGAAAAAACGAAACATGTATTCAAATAAATCATTCGAGATTCATTCGATATCGATTCGAAAAAACGAAACATATTCATAAAACTGATTCTCTAATTTGCACTTTCAAAAAACGCATGCGCACGTCTTAACCAGGATTTAGTTCGCATTGCAATACACACACTTTACTCTATCTGTCAATGTCCGCACCGCGTTTGAGCGAAATTCTGTCAGCAGCTTTATAGCAGGAAAGCTCGTCGAGGTAGGAAACTTAAAACTTCGAAGTGAAGCTTTCAAAGGAGAAATCATCTGGTTTGCTGTATGAATATTTATTTTTCTAAAGCTTTGTTGCGAGAGGGATTATGATGCGAGAAGATTATAGTCCATTCAAAACGCGCGTTAAGGTGTTCCAAAATAACACCGTTAAGAAAATCGAACCCTAAACGTTTTTGGGGTCACTGATCACGAAAATCGAGATCCCGCGGTCCTAAAACATGGGTGTCACCCCTAAAAATGCAAAAAAACACCCCTTTTTAGGGGGTTTTCGCGATTATTTCAATAATAATGGAAACGAATGCGATGAAATGCACTTTTTTTAATATTTACATATTTGCGAAGGTGGTTGATTTGTACTAAATTAAGGCGAACTTTATGATAAGGGGTAGTCCTAAACGGTTGAAACTCCCCCTAAATCTGCCAAGAATGGCAAAAATTGTAAAAAAAATTTTTTTTCGAGTTTATGCTTCAAATTCGATTGTAGGCGTACTATCAGGCCCTTAAGGGGTTAAAACTACCCCTACTATAATAAAAACAACTTTATACCTCTTCGAAGTGAAGCTTTGTTGATTTTTATTATTGTATGGATCGTGTTATGAATTTATTAATAACTTTAGGGTAAAATGGACCTGTGGCTATGGGATAAGACTGCAGAGGGTTGCAAAAATAAACATCTTATTTTACGGCATGGAAGGAAATCTCCATATCTTTAAAAGAATATTTTGAGGCATTATAAGGTTTTTCTTTCTATTGATATTTGGAACATGTTAGCTTCACTTACTTCTTGTTTAGAACTGATAAGATTATATAACGGAAGTTATTTTAACGAATCATTAACAAATACACCAGTTTCACACCAGCCCGATACCTGGTAAAAACATGGTCGTTAACAACGGCTTTACTATATACTTAAATAATTTTCACTATTTTCGCGTACCTCACGTTTATCCAATTCCTCTCGATATTTTAAAAATCAAATAAAATATTTAAATAAACATTCTTAAATATTTTACATTTTTCAGGTTGGAGGACATACCCGTCTTCTTCTCCTTAACCAGAGTACAGTGATAAAGCCATTAAATTTACGCGAATTAGACTTTTACCAGAACATTCCTCAGGATATCCAGAAGTTTGTTCCAAAGTACAAAGGTAAGCTTCGAAAATGAATTACAATTTAAAAAAACATTTTCTTTTTCGCTTATTAACTCCTTTAATTTTTTTTCCTTGTCAATAATATTGTCTTTAATATGAGAATCAAAGTGAAAGTCCGTGTCACATGCATACTTTCATTATAAAAACTCATATTTATCATATTTATTTTTTTACTTTGATTTGTTTTTATTTATTTTTGTTTTGTTAAAAAGTAATAAAAATTAACACAATTATTAAAAATGAAAGAAAGGAGAATAGACTTCACCTATCACCTACGAATTAAAATAATGAAAGAATACAAAATAAATTAAACGAAATCAAAAGCACTCAATTGATGTGTTAAATGTTCAATTTCACCAGCAGTATTGAACGAGCTTCAGTTATGGCCCATGAATGGGTAAGTTGTTTTGTCGAATATAAAATTATTTATTTTAAATCAAAGGGAGTGAAATTCTTTTGTGATTGGCAAAATTATTAATTTATTTTTGAATTTCGGCCGGGTGAGTGAATAATTTTTGGGGGTGAGTTGTGAATGTGTTTAATTTGTGATTGCTGGTTTGTGCGATTTTTTTGGAGATGTTTCATTTAGTAAAATATTAACGAAGTCAAATTACGATTTTCGTTATTGTGATGTGTTATTTTGAAGCTCGATATACCTTAGTACTATAGTTAGCCGTTCTCAATCAAGAAAACGCACAATTGATTACAAAATCAGCCTAAATCAATCATATACCTCCGCCCTTTTGACCTTAAGCGTCTAAAAATAAAAAGCGCTGAAAATCCTCGAAATTTTTATCAGATGCGTGAATGCAGTTTGCAAGTCTAAATAATCGTTATTTTTTTACTACATATCGCTTACCAGCTTGGCTTTATGGTTTTGGTAGAATATAAAGTAAATTTCATTCATGCAAATTTGCATGTCGAGTTTCTAAATATTGCTTTTTTTAAATAGATAAATTTTATTGTAATCTGCTGCCAATTTTTTTTTGTAATAAATAACCTAATATCTGTCAAATAATATGTATATGCAACCGTCAACTGGCTGTATTAAACAATGAACTACACAAAGTGTACAATCACAAAAAGATTTTATGTTTAAAAAAGTTCAATTAAAAATATAAAAACTCTGAAGCCAATTAAAATGGCGAACTAACTCTAGGAGTATCCCTATCTACTTTGTCTCTCTCTCATTGTTTCAGTAATTTCATGCTAATCAAATCGCTTGTTATCAACTTGACTTGACAGAGTAAAAACACAAGTTAAACCAAAACAAAATTTCAGAAATATATCATTTTAATTTTTTTAAATGAATAAAATCGTATGATTTTTGCTCACTTGTTACTTGTAATTCGATTTTTTTGTATTTTCTGAAAGCGCAATTGACAAAAGTCACAAACCAAATTTTCTTAATTAAATTATTTCCATCTAGGATATTTTTTATAACTATTATAGACGAAATTTGCAATCTTGGAAAATAAAACCGACTATACTAATATACATAGAGTATATAATAACACACTAATCACGTGGCTTCTGCGTGAGTGTTTGTTCTATGGCATAACATTATCAATCCTGTGTATGTATGTAAACTAGCAAGCCCAAATTACACATGAGCTCAGATAAATAATAAATAACAAAACCAATGAACTAATTTAAAACTTGTGTTCTTGTTATATCTTTGTACCTTAGTTCATTCTACGATGAATGATTGCTACAGCTGATATACTAAATGCCTTTTAAGGAATGATATTTTTCCATCGGTTTAACGCAATCCTTATATTTTAAAGTGAATTCAAATAAAGTAAATAAAATAATTGAAAAGTCGATAAACATAATTAAATCCTAACATGAGAACTAAGTTTATTCGAATTGTATATTGATAAGTTTTGTCTTCATCAAATAAAAAAGGGAGAAATATATAAAGCTGAAAAATTATTTTTGCACATTATAAATCAAATGCAAAAGTGTTCTGAGCAGAGAATCATACATGACATGGGAGAACTCGTATATCTCGTGATGATAGAGTTTCTGGATTCGTCCTTTTACATAAATGAGGCTACTTATTTTCGGAAGCAACTTGTAATCAATGTTACTAAAAGAACATAATGTTTTTAGCTAATACTGATAAATTTGCTTTTAGTTGTATGCAGTCAAAATTCATATGTTCAATTTAAGTGAAAACCAACCTTGTGTTTTCTCAATGATGTCGATATTTGGATATTACGTTAACGGGTTTGTTTGTAACATTGAATTCTATGTCAGCTACTTACTAGAAACCCATAACATCCTTTTTTTGGAATTTACGTTTTCTCCGAGCCTACCTGTGTCACATGTCAGTCACAGTTTAAAAAATCCAAATTATTATTCAGAATATTTGCACAAAATGACAATTAAGAGTTGTGATTTATTTCTGCAGGCATAACACGTAGTGCAGGGGTGCGCTCGACCTTTTGCTGCAGTTATTTTAAGTCGGCGGTATTATTGTAAGCCGCGGTTGGGCGACCGCCCAAATCGCCAGTCATTGGAGGGACGCCAAAGGTTCATCCAGCTGCATATTGTGACGAATTGTTACATTTTCGGTATTGGCACTTCAGATTGAACATATCTTAATGAATGGGAGCTAGCCAAATGTAATCAAGTTTTGCAGGTGCACTTGGGATAAGCAGTGCAAGGTGGTATTATGGACCACTATTGCGGAAAAAACATTCAAAATGAATTAAAAGCTGATGGGTGTAAAAGTGAAGTCAGAAAACAAATCGAGCGTCAAAAAATCTAAATAGTAAAGCCCTAGTCCAATGAGACCACCGCACCGGGTGCTGACACCCAAAAAGATGCTTGTCTTATCAAAAAAGAGTTTGTCAGTAGATATACATATAGAACAATGTCCAATGAAAACATCGCATCGATTCTCGAACGAGCTTGAAAATTTGATACCGAGCTTGAAGATTTGATAGCGGAAAAAAGTTTTGATATTTTGCGCGGAACTGAGCTTTTAAAAGCTACTAAAAACTTTTTTTTTAATAGTTATTTACTAAAGAGGTTCATTTATACCAAATCAAGCCAAATTTTATGATAAAGGATAATCCTAAAAGGTAAACCACCAGGGAAACCGAAGAAAAATAAAAAATGCATTAATAAAATACCTCAAATTTCCAACAAAAAAAAACAGAAAAATATATTTGCTTTCAATCATTTCGCGGTTCATTCGGTGCTGTCATTGGACATGACCCGGCAACTGGTGCCGGCATTCAGGACACTTCACATCATCCCATTTAGATGTTGTGCGATGCTCGGTCCTCCCATTAAGCCCGGTACCCACTTGTTGCAAACTCGCGTTTCGTATCACCGTTCTTTAAATTTTTTTCTAAAAAAATTGCAACGCTTCGTTTCAAAATGTGCGAAATGATACAATCCAAACCCGATCTCTCATCTAGCGGTTTTTCTCCGTCACATCAAAGGAATGATACGATACACTTTAGGAGGAAGTGTGGACGGGCATGTGCGTATCCTGTTCATCATCACTTCAAATCACACACTGACCAGATAACCGTATCGCGCTCCCGCATCAAACATGATACAGGCTGGATGATTCGAAACGCAGTGATGATACACGAAAAATTTGGGTTCCTGTTTTGTTCGTATCAATCAACAATTGAAACGATACAGGGATACGAAACGCCGGTTTGCAACAAGTGGGTACCGGGCTTTAGAGTTCGGCCTTTATGCTGATTATACTCCGGGCATTAGTCACGTAGAGCAACTTTCATTAACAATACGATTTGTTCACTTATTATCAGATGACAATAACATAATAATAAAAGAGCATTTCATAGAATTTATACCAGCCAATGAGCCTTTAAGCCCTCATGGGACATAGAGCGGAAACAATTGCCCTCCAGTGTACTCTGTTTTGTGCGACAGCTCTAAGCTCCGTCCAGGATCTCCTAGTTGTTGCGGCCTCTGCTAATAAAGTTCTCCTCCACGTTGTTCTAGGCCATCCATCTCGACAGTTTGCAGCCGAGGGCCTGCCTGGCTAGATTTTCGTTTTCGCGTCGCAAGGTGTGGCCAATTCAATTCCATTTCCTTCGCCTGATTTGGTCGTCTATCCTTTTTGGCCGTCAAGGCGCCAGAGCTTTTCATTTGCAATTCTATCTTTTCAGTGGATTTCTAGAATTCGACGTAGGCTGATGATGAAAACTAGGCGATTTTTGTTATAAACTCGTAAAATATTAACGTTAGAGAAAAAAGATCAATTTTGTCGAAAAAATGAGTGGTGTCGATGTAAACCGAGAAACACCCTTCTTTTCAAGATGGCGGCGAAATCCCGCAAATCGAGTTTTTCCTTCGCTCGAACCTCCTAATATACTGCATTCACATCGCCTCGATAACACGTGTTTTCATGGAAGTGTTTTCAGAAAACCAATGAGCTGTTAAATTAATAATGAGCTGTAATATTAAAAAAAATTATATTTTCTCCACATTTAATTTAATTTTTTATTCATTTATTTCGTTTTAAATTTTTTCTAGGGCAAGCTCAAAATTTAAAAATGTCTGACACGGAAAATGCCATGCGTATAACAAGTGCTGAATGCTGAGTTGGATTCTTGTTCACACTATTCTTGTTTTCGTGGTCGTTTTTATCGAAAAAGCTTTCCAAGTTGTCGATTTGTATGATGAAACTAGGGAGACTATACAAGGAGTACAAACTCCGTGTTGTCAATATTCGTTTGATTAATGAGGGCGTCACAGTCACAAGTACCCCAAAAAACATGGCCGATTATATTCATCCGGTTCATGGCCAAGTTTGCTAACTATTAAAATATTTTATGTTTCCGCCTAACTTGAAAAATTAGCTTCTAAATTGGATTTATATCGATGCGATTTTTCGTATTGAACCAATTTATGGATTTTCCAATGAATTTTTTTTTTGCATTGTTCCATTATGACGTCAAAATCACGTAGACTCATATACAAGATATATCGAAATAAAATGGAGTCTACGTCATTCTGCTGATGCCATAACCTTGATTAAGTGTGCTAGAGGGTATTAGGATAAGATAGATTTGATATTTTGTTAGGATTATTTAAGCACTTATTGGGTTTATTTTTATATTATACAACACAATATTTTTACATATGTAATAATCAATAATTTTACATATGTAATAATCATAACAAAAAGAAACTATTGAGTCATATCAATACGCACATTTTACCTACTAATAAAATATGGCGTTCGGACGTATATAATTAAAAGAAAAATTTGGCCAGTATTTAGATAATAACTAACAGAACAGAGCAGACTCACTATAAAACTCCTCACCCCATTGCAGTTCAGAAGTAACTTGGGAAGCATCGAATTGTCTCTATGTATTTAAAATAACTTTTGCGCATTATTATAACAAAACTTATCTGTTATTCTTCTTTCTATTTGTAATGAAAGCACTACGAAGTACTTGATTTTGAAAATATGCGCAAAACTGTTTTACTTTTTAGAATTTTGTCAAAAATTCGACAATTTCCTTTTAATTAAATAAAAATTCGTATTCCTTGCATCATAGCCGCAATAAATGGCAATTATCCAAGAAATGTAAATAATTTAATTTCGGGTTTTGCCAACATAAAAATACTACGTTTATAATTTTTTTTTAAATATTTCGAATTTGCAAAAAATTGACAAATATTTCAAACTTAAATTAATTTAAATGTGAAACAGAAAATTTATGTTAGCAACAACATCGGAAAGTAATAAATTATATTGAACCGATTAGTAAAAATGTTCATAAATAAATGCTATTTTATGGTAAGGGGGGGCCATGTTTTTCCGGGAGCTTATTCCAAAGTTCAAGTTTGAACGACACATTCTAGAAGTTTTTTGTAAATTAATCCTATGTACCATACATATAGAAAAATTTCGGGGTAATTTTAATTTTTTTTAATTTCTGTAAAATTAATCACCTTTTCATCGAGCACGGAGCTGGAACAAAATAAGATACACGTAAAAAGATGCAATGTATCCTGTACACCCAATTGTTCCGTATACTATTTGTTGCATGCAAGTTTCAAGAGTACCCAGCTCGAACGGAATACTAGTGGAAATATATTGCTATTGCACAACTCCAACCGCGGGTTCTGCAAGGAATAGGACGCTTATCTCATTCAAGTTGATATTGAATAAATAATAAAACAATTACTCCGTTTTGTGCTGTTAGGTAATTTTGACAGGACGAACGAAAACCTTTTGCCGTCAAGTAACGGAGTTTTATATGTGTTTTTTTAACAATCAACTGTTCACTTTTACTTGCTGTTTACTTTGTCTCCACGGTATTCTGCAGGGAATTTTTCAACCTAAGTCAAATAGCAAAAATGCTGAACGAAATATCGTTCGAACTGTATAGTATAGTTTTCTGACTGAATTTTATTCAGTATTTAGTCTTTAAAAAAAAGACTGTTCCCTTCGTGTCTAAAACTTTACCACTTTTATCGAAGCTTCTAGAACTAATATCAAACTTCTTAAATTCAAGCCATATTTTGATGATTGCCTTAAATCATTGATCTTTCGAGCCCGATCATTGATTACCCCAGGGTAAGAGAAATTGATTTAGCTAGATTGGCTAGTTTAATACCGCCGATCTATGTCACGGTTTTGGGTAGAGAAAATCCAACTGGGTTGTAATAGCATTAGTTCTTTATTGAAACTGGAACTGGTAAATTCTTTATTACTGTCGAATATACATTTATATCAAATTCATTGACATACTTAATTGGTTTATTTCAATTTTCAACCTCAAACGACGTTAAATAAGATGATGTAAAATGCTTTGCAACAGTTTAAATTTCAATAATATTTTAAAATTAATGAATCAGTAAATGCAAACATTTTACAACTGAACAGAATATTGGGAGTATTCTAAAATTCGGTGGAAATATCCACTAAAATTAAATCAGTAAAGACTAGACAAGTAAATCTCCAAAACTTGCATAGATATCGACGTAAAATTTGTTGAATTTATGTCCATTTTCTTCTACTTCCTTAAAGGCTCTACAACAGGGATCCGGTCAAGGCCTCTCGCAACTGTTCTCTCCACTTGTCCCGATTTTGAGCCGATGTCATCCAGTTCGGCATTCCTAAGCTCGGAGCGTCCTGGTCTACGTCATCCTTCCAGCGAAGATTGGGTCTCCCAGCCTGTCGCACCCCATAGGTCTTACCGCAGAGAACTTTCCGAGCAGGCTCATCTTCGTTCATACGAGCTAGATGCCCTGCCCAGCTTTATTTTCTTCACAACATCTCGATAGTGCTCGTAGATCTCGTCATTGTAGAGTCTCCGGAATCGTCCTTCCTCACATACGGGGCCAACAATCCTCCGAAGTATTTTCCTCTCGAACACGGCTAAGAGGTTTGAGTGCTTTTTGCTAAGCACCCACGTTTCAGATGCATATGTGAATACCGGTAAGACCATCGTCTTATATAGTAAAAGTTTAGACGTTATGGTTAGATGCTTGGATTTAAAGAGCCTTGACAGACTATAGTAGGCTTTACACGCCTCGAGTAATCCAACACTATCATAGGCGGCTAAAGTCTATGAAGAGGTGTTAAATTGACTTTTGAAACTCTAGACTTTCATAGTCTGCCTCAAGGTGGAAATCTGATCAGTTGTTGATTCGCCTGGGCTGAAGCCACACTGGTAATCCTGATCTGTAGGATAGCGATCCTATTTTGTAGGATAGCGAAGAATATCTTATAGGCGATACTCAACAGCGCTATACCGCGATAATTAGTGCACGCTGTGATATCTCCTTTTTTAAGTACCTGTCAGAAGATGCCTTTTCTCCAGTTTTCTGGCATCACTTCCTGCTGCGATACTTGCACAATTCATGAATCGCTTATGTCCATCTATTGATAATAAAATTATTGGTTACTTAAACATTATTTACTGGCTAAAGATAATATATAATTGTTTATATGTTAATATAATGTACATAAATCAGAATCAGCTTATATATCATTATTATGTACAAGTAAAATACATAGTAAAAATAGCGGACAAGTTGAGAATTGGCAGAAAGCTTCCTTTAGGGGTTCTTAATAAGGGGTCATAGAGTCTACCCATTTTCTCCCTCGGGAATTCCACTTTTTAGGTTCAAAATATCCGTTTTTTGTAAATATGTACATCTTAAACCGAAATTTTTATCGTAAAATGATGTTCAAAAAGTTTGTAGATCATGCATGCTCTACAAAAAAAGTTCTTACACAATTTTCCGTATTTTGGGGTAGAAAGTGGGTAGACTTTATGACCCCTTATTAACAATCCTCAATGGAAGCTCTCTGCCAATTGCCACACAACTGTACCCATTCGATATTTTGCTTTTTTTCGGATTAATTTACCTGTACTACATATATGATGTCTCAAAATCATATTCTTTCATTGATTATTAAGTCAGTTCTGGGTGACTTCGTAAATGCCAATAAACTGTGTCAGAAAACAGTATTAATGCAGTCAAGTCAAAGTTCAGTAAGAGCTTAGACATAGTTGTGCAGTTTTAAATTTGAGATTTATGAAGTGTGCCGTTTTTACTTTTTTACAAAATAGATAAAAAAGTTATTGTAAAGTTAATTTTAAAACATTTAATACCAAATATAGAACCGCTAAATGATAATTTAATAAAAAAAGCAGTGGGTGTGTATACTTATGTACGCACATTAGAAGTTATACTTCTTTGGCGTGATTACAATTGAGTTTCATACTAAGGACATAAACCTATCGGCTAAATACGCATCAATGGTGATGCCGTGTTTTTTAAACCAATGAATCATTATTCATGATTAGGTTTACAAGGTTTTGAAGAAAGTTAATAGGTGGACCCGAATGTTCGCCTCTGCCAAGAAATTCTCCTCAGTCTTTTGTGTATGATCATAATACTTATTTCAAAAATTAGATTTTTGCTTTGGAGTAATACATATACATATATTGATATCACAACTTGTAAAATGAGACTGTTACACAGAGCTAACCTCTCAACCGTTCCAAATTGAATCTGGAGTCCTCTAAGGCTCTATTCTAGGCCCCAAGCTATTCAATATATTTATACACGACTTCCCCACAAAATTCCCCTCCTTAACACATTTGTTGTAAGTAAATATTATACATAATAATTTTATTCATACTGAAGTCCTTCATTCTAAAAGAAACCAATCCACAAAAGTATTTTATGTATTTGTAGGTGTTAAAGACACTTGGGGGAAGAAAAATACAACAATGTGAAAACGGGCGCTCTTCAATCTCAGTTGAAAGTAGCCTATACCTTACATTGTGGAAGTTGGCTAATCAAAATAGTTTTCGCGAAAGATGCGATCGTTTGTAAAGCTAATCACTTTGCATCATAGCTATTCATGATGCCGAAATTCCCATTTCAATGCAAAGATTTGACGTTTACGATGCAATTATGAACACATTACTTTAAAACTGTGACATTTATGAAGTTTCATTTCATTTCATTTACTTTATTGTAATACTGTACATCAAGATTACAATAATCTTATGACGCTAAAAGCGTATGTACTTAAAAATAGATAAAGGGAGATAGTATTATTTGTATATATAAAGTTAAATAGTTAACATAAAATATTCAACAAAAAACTGAAACAAAGCAATAAAAAAAGAAGAAAAGTGAATTTGAAAAAAAAAAAATGAAAGAATTGAGATTGAAAGAATATTATTGACTAGTCACTCAAAGACCCCGCACTCTGTATGTCGGCAGGTAGACTGTTCCATAGCTGAATAGAAGTCTTGACTTAAACCTGACATTTATGAAGTCTTGACTTAAGGCTTAAATTTTACATTTACGAAGTCACCCTCTATTATCATTGGTTCCTTTTTCAAATATTTAAGAGTCTGTTCATATTTTCTGACTTACAAAACTTTAATTGTAGTGTATATACTATTAACCACTATAATAGTATATACCTACACTACCGTCTAAAAGTATTTGAGCACTAATATATTTCTGTATTCTATATTGTAAGAATACACGAAATACTAAATAAAGTAGGTTACAAGGCCATATTGCAAAATCATGCTATTCCTTCTGGGACCGGTCTAATTGGTCCAGGGTTTGTCTTTAAACAAGACAACGATCCTAAACACACATCCAAGCTATGCAAGCAGTTCCTGGAAGGGGTAATGAAATCCTCGGTGGGGCCTCGGTGGTCCAGAGGTAAGGTGCCTGACTACTATCTCAGAGGTCCCGGGTTCGAATCCCGGCCGGCCCCACGGTCCTTCGCCTTTTTCACTTTCCCACTCACATAACTTCCCTTCTTTCTTCTCCCCTCTTTACATTCCTGATTCCTCCTGTCATAGCCTTCACTAGTCCTTCCCCGCTCCACCAAGCGCATGTCATCGGTTGGCTGATGAGATTCAACTCGTCTCAGGAGGCATAACACTCCAGCGAGTTGTTTCTCAAATGCCCCGATGCCAGAGTCGCGAAATGGTTGGAAGTAGGTGGAATAAAATATCGCGGCTAGGTTGTGGCAGCTCCTTCCTACTTCTCTCTCTCTCTCTTTCTATTCTCTATCTTCCGGCTAGAGCTGCTGTTCGACATTCTATACGAAAAAATAGATTGTCGAACAGTACAAAGGGGCTTTCCCTAAGCCTCTAGTCTATCACATAAAAAAAACCCCACAGTCGCCAGACTTGAACCCGATCTAGCTGCTGTGGGATGAACTGCACAGACAAGAAGGAAAAAGTTGCCATGCAACTCAAGAAGAATTATGAAGAATCTTAAAACACCAATGACGAAAAATAACCACATTAGCACTAGAAAAATTTCTTACACGTTTACCTAGGCTCTAATCAAAAGCAAAGGAGGACATATTGATAAATCAAAAATATGACATTTTGAATCTAAACTGTTCTATATCATAGATTATATGAACAAAATTTTAGGAATGACAATGATTTTTATTTCATCTAACTCCATCAGGATTTTTGTTTTCTGGGTGTTCAAATACTTTTGGACGGTAGTGTACGTCATTTTTTTATGTGTAGCTGGAGAATAAAACAGTTATTTTTATAAAAAGCTTTCAAAATAACACAAAATAAATTAAACAAAACAATAAATTATGAAAAATATCTCCAAAAAATGCGCATGTTTTTGAATGGAATGAATGAATTTAAAATTGATATGTCAAAATTTTTTCTATGCTTAAAAAACGAATTGAATAAGTTATATTTAAAAAAGATCATTTTGTTATGAATGAATTATGAGAGTTTTGGTGATAAGTTGCCTAGAACGGTTCTATGCATTCTTCTTTCCTTGTTTGTCAAGGATATCCTGAAGCTCTGAGAGGACAGCAACACTGCTGCTGAAAATACTGGTGCAATATCATCACAATCTGCCTGTGTATTGTATACTGTATCTCGACAACAATTCACCCATGTTACAATTTCGCTACTAAAGAGACGTACGGTGCGTGTGCGGTCGGTGCATATATTCTTAACTCTAGAGCGCTATACTTCGTAACGCTATTGGAGCGTCAAGGAGAGGATTTCTCCAAGGCTCTTGAAAACGAGATGAACTTTGCTTAAAAAAAGGGGTTTGTATACTCAAAATAATAACGTATAAATTTTTTTTTAATTTAAAAACAAAAAAAAATGAATTTATTTTCTCTTGTGTTTATTTTTATTTTCTTTTTTTATACTTTTTTTTCTTGTTAATTATTTGTTAAAAAGATCAAATTTACCAAATCGTTTGAAGAAATATTTTTGCCAGAAAGCGTTGCCAAAAATAGTTAGTTTCATGACATCTAATTTGTTTAATTTTATTTGTGACATTATTAAACATTTTTTTTTCTCGACATCATTCATTTCATCTGTTTACATTTTCCAAGTAATTCTCTTCATGTTTAAAACTCTTTTTATTTATGTAGTTTTAAAAATCAAGCGAGTTTAACATTAAATAATTGCTTATTTAAAACACCGAATTTTGTTCTATTTTCTTTTAACACCAAAAAAATTAAATTGTAAATCTATGTCCGTTTTGGCCTGTGATTATGGATTTTTATGATACGAAAAAAGGTTAAACCTTTTTCCTAATTTAAAATTAATACTTTGTGACCTTCAGAAGTTATTTTAATTTCATCTTTACCTTTTTTTTAAATTAATATTATTGATTGAATTTTAATAGGGGAATTTATTAAAGGTTGTTTTATTTTCGAGATTAACATTATTATGATGAGGTCAATTTTTCAATTTATCTGTCTTAGTTGTGTTTCTACTCTTAATATTAGTTAAGTGGATTTTAATAAAGAAGTTATTTATTTGATTACAATAAAGAACAATAAAATAATCTTTTATGCATTTATGGGAACAAACAATTTCATTCAAGTTATGTAAAGAGTTATAAGTGCATTCTTGCATTTCAGCAAATATGATGGCCAGATCATAATATGTATATACGTAAATAGAAATAGAGTAAATTTTTTAATTCATTTGAATTTTTATTCAATATCTTCTTTAAGTTTCTACTTATAGATTGCAACACGGGTAAGATTCTAGGATTTACGATACTTATGTATATTGTAAGGGATCATTCCAGTCCAGAAAACTTCATGTTCCTTAAACTATGAGTATTACCATAGTTTAGTTAGTCGTAGTACTACCTCTATACCTGTTCAACATATTAAGTATATTCTGTTCAATTGCAAATTTCTTTGGCCTAATGTTATGCATAATAAAAGTCCATGGTATATTGTCTTCAGACACATGCATTTTGTTTGAAATTCTAAAAGCGTTTGTCCTAATTTTTATGTTTCCGCTGGCGCAGGTATTTACAAATGTTGACATATAGGAGCTGCAGAATATCATTTTCACTTCATGTTTTATATCAAAAATAAAGCTATATCTTAAAATTTATTTATATTTTGGGCTTTTGTACTGGAATAAGGAGTATTAATCAGTGACAAATCAGTGATGCAAAAGGTGTTTTTTTAAATTGCAAATAAATTTCTAAAGTCATTCTTTATATTAAGCGTAACCTGATGTCATTGTTCTTATTTTGTTAATAACTTTACAATTTTTCGAATTTACAAGGTAATCTTAAATGTATACATATATGTATGTAACTTTAAAAAATTGGTGAAAATGCGAATATTTTATGAATTCATGGGCACGACTCTCAAAACTTTTTTTTGCACCTGTGTGCCCGCTCATGCCATTGACATCGTTCAAGAAAGCGAAAAAACTCAAAGATTATATACTACATGCTCTTGGGCAATTTTTTTTACAGAAATTACAAATGTTCAAAATAAAATTATCGGTTTTAGTATAAACATTTCCAACTTTTGATACTAAAACACGCACAAATTCTATTAATATATTATAGCTTAAAGACGTTAAAATTTATACATATAATGATTTCGAAGAATCATTCTTTCATACCCGATATTGTTTTATGCACACTTTTCTGAAATCTTAGTGTTTACAGCATTGCTTAACTGCAATAAGGCGAGCATTTGGCTCACAACTTATTTTGAATGTATGTATTTAATACCATGTTTGCAGTGAGCCGAAATTAGGTGATTTTGAAATGTGATTTCGAAATTATGTGTAGAACCGTTCGCACTGAATTGAAATGATTTCGTTTGACAGCACTGCACTATGCATGTGTTCAACTTTTTCTGCTCGAATTTCACTAAGCAGGCCAGGCCCATAGCTTCTTTGTTTGTTCTTTGATTTTTGTATATTGAAGAATGTGAAAATGTGAAATTTATATTCAAAGTCATCTGTTACCAATTGACAATTTCACCATCAAGATCTTCTTGCTGAATTGGGCTGCATTTGATTTGCAGGTGTGAGCATTGGCTTTTGACATGATTTGGTTCGTAATTTTGCCATAATTACAAGATTTGAGATAATTTTGAAATCATCAGAATACATAGAAAATCACATGATTTTCAATGTAATTTTGGGCGAAATCATGAAAAAGACGAAATCACCTAATTTCGATTTAGTGCGGATATGGTATAATATCTGTGGCGATTCGGAAGAACCAGTTAAGTGACACTTTCTCGAAATTGGAGATTTAGTCAGAAAATCATGTATTTTTGTCTGAATTTTCTTTTTATAAGTTTTAACTAAAAGTAAAGGGGAAGAACCAGTTAAGTGACATATAATCAAGTGCTAACTAGTTAAAATTTAAAAAAAAAGTTCATTGGGTTTTTTGGGCTCTCTGAGTCAATCTGATGATAATTCTGTTGAAAAACCTGCAATATTTATTAAAAATATACATTTTTTTTTTTTTTTTTTTTTTCAAAACTTCAAAGTTGAATATCTCGAAATCGGGTCCATGTCAGTTAACTGGTTCTTCCGAATCGCCACAGATATTATCAACTATTCAATATTTTTGGGGAAGACTCCCATTGTTTTGGATAAAGCCACAGTTAATGATTAGGGACTTCATCGCCTCCTGCCGTGCATTGTTCACAAGTGTTATTTTGCTGTTCATCTGTTAAACCTTCAAACCTTATCGATTTTTTTTATATTTTCACCAGCCCCAGTATTTCGGTTAGTCCTGTTACACAGCCAACAATACAAACATTTTTCTTACAATGAGCCATTGCTATTTCCATATATGTATGTATCACCGCAAGGAGCATCAGTCAATCTTGATAGCATATTTGATATCATGGTATTTGCGACCTTTGGATCATTGCCTATTTGGTGTCCACCTTCAGTTTTGGCATTGCTTCTAATTTTTAACCAAATACTTCTTTTTTTAAAAAAATTCAGCCATGAGCTTCCAACTGTTTATTTACTACTTTCGGAGCTAGTAACGAATTTTATACACCACGGATATGGGCTTGAGAAGATAATATCAAGAACATAATAATGATGAATTGAATCGATCTACTGGGCTAAAGTGGTGGCTATTGATGACTGGAGATGTTAAAATCCACAACTACCTCACGCCATATTGCAAATCATAATTTTTGTTATAATCTTAAAATTTTGTATTTTGCCGTGTATCGAATCAATTCATTTTCAATTTAAAAAAATTTTCTTGCACATCCTTTTCGTTTCTAATCTTATGATCTTTCAAAATTCTCCCTTTTTAATAGAAATTCGCTGTATCTCCTCCTATGTCGTATAGCAATTTCCATTCGGCCATTGAATTCAAACAGTATTTGTAGCAGTACAATCTTCATGCATGGGTTACGAGAATCATTATTGTGGTTGACATGTCCTCAAACTCATTGGAAATGATTTCTAGTGTAGTAAGGACGTAATATAGCAATGATGCAATTGAAATTAGCAATTTCTTACATTCATCGCAATCGTGTTCCCGCAAAAATAAAAATTTAAAGAAAGGCTTAATTTGATGACAGTATTTTTATTCTGTCTTGTTGTATCACTAACACGGCAATGTTCTTGATTAAATGTTGATGGTTCATTAATACAAATACAAATTATTATACATCGTCTTCGCTTATTCTGCATGTAGGTACTCCTATCTGAATATTCAGTTCGATCAGCTCATTCTTCTACTCACTCACTCACTCGTTATCAAGTCAAAAACATTTTCTGTTTTGATGCTTCTTTGTTCTCCTTTCGATACAATCATGTCTTTGTTTTCTGTCATATACTCTTAGATTGAACTTTGCTGAGCGCTCAACAATTCTTGAAAATGTTTACTTTACATCTTGCGCTTTGCGTCCAATTATGGGTATGTTATCTGCGAAGGCTGATGTCTGAATATTTTTTGTGATGATGCCACTTGATCCGTTTAGCACTGTTTCATGATTGCAATTTTAAAAGGCAATTCTGAGTTCGCATTTCCGTGTTGCAGACCCTATTGTTGTGTTGTTATAAACCTCGACTTTTATATCTTCTCTTTTGTAAAAATACAAGTAATTTGAGCAATTTGAAAGACAATAAATCTGATTCTTAAAGACATCACCTTGTAAAGTGGTTTTTTGAATTAACATTTACCAAATATCCGCTAAAGTGATTTTATCTTAAAGCAATGGGTTTTAAATAATTATCTTACACTAGCAATCTACGAAAAATTAGTAAAAGCTTTAAAAAATTTGCTAGTAATTCGCGTATAAAGAGAATTTTTTAATACAATAGAAAGAAATTTAAAAATAAAAGCAAATATATAATTTCTATTCAATTTTTTTCTAGGTGTTATGCAAGCAACCTCAATGGGAGGCACTAAACTGGAAAAAAGATATTCTCCGAGTTTTCGTGATGAGCATACTCGTAAGCCAAGCGCCTCAAAAAGGAAGCGAGATGATGTCTTACGGTTAGTTACAATAAATTAAAAATCTAAATTTTTTAACAAATATTTTATTTATTTTAAAACTTATTTACAATTTATTGGTCTAATTCTCTTATGGAATGAGAATATTACAAGAAGAAAAAAAAAACAATCTCAATTTAACTTTTTTCTAGGGCAATGTAGACAAGCTACTGTTTTCGCGTCCTAAGAAAAATAAATTTAAAGCAAATGTAAAAATAAGAAAATATTTCTGAGTGAAATGAAAGTGAATATTCTCTTGTCTGCTTGTAAAACCAAAACATTAAAATTAAGATAATTAAAAAATAAACAAAAAAAATTGTAGAAACTCGGTGCCAAATGACTAATCAAAACTTTTTTCTTTCTTTCTTTTGCAGGATGAAAGTTCATAGAAACGGAAATGCAGCTGATGTTGTTAAAAGTATTTCCCAAATAGACAACTCTAACAAGCAATGTTAGTATCAGATACAATGCAAACAAAAAAAGTCGAATTAAATAGAAAGTGATCGGAAATTGTTGAAATAAAACAGTTATTGGATTGAAAATCACGATTAATAACATCCAGAATATAAAAAACCACCACTGTAATACCACTTTTTTACAAAAAAAAACTTCATCTGATCATATTTAGTAAAAGCTTCGACAATTTTTTAACAACCACGAAAATATGGATTTTTTAAAGAAAAACTTCCATCATTATTAATTATGCGCATTAATCTTCCTAATTTTTGTTTTAAATGCTATCATTATTAGAATTTGTTTTTCTTTGTGTTTTCCTTGTTTGTCTTTTGTGTTTGTCCTATTAGATATTTAACATAATTGTTTGCTTTATCAATATCCTACAAAGCCAAATTAACAATGAATTGTTGTTTGGCATTTTTCTAATTAGCCTTCTTCAAAAGGACAAAAAAGTTATTAGTTTTAATGTGCAAAAATCTTCCTTTTCACAATATCATATTACTTACTCACTAAGTCGGCGGCACAATCCAACCTTTTTGCAATCGGGCTCATGACATCCATAAGCTCCGAGTGTTCTGGTCTCCCCCATCCTTTCTAAAAACCTACCTCAAAAGGTTTTCGAACAGTTTTCTCTTCACTCGTACGTGTTAGATGCTCTGCTCACTGAAGCCTGCCGAGCTTGCTTTTTCGCGTTATGAATGACGCGGTAGCAGTCGTAGATGTCGTTATTATACAAATAAAAGTCAGTTTTAAGGAAGAAGCGGTAGTGAAAAGCTGGCGTTAAATATGAGCTATACAGTTTTCGTGTTATTAATAATTGGACTTTTATTAAATGTCTCTATATGTTCCTCTATGTTTTAATTGTCTCGTTTTTATAGTCTTCACTTTTCACTTGCCATAGCTCATTATAATTTCAAAACTCCTTCCAAAAACTTTTATTCACGGAACTTGCATTTTTTTATTTTGCAAACTGCTTTTGCTCCGATTTCACCTACTCACTCCGTCCGTAATTCACAGTTGGAATGACGAAATGATTGACAGCGACAGCATCCACTGTCGTTCATGTTGTCATTCACTTAGCTCCGCCCACAGGATTTCAAACACTTTTGATTTCCGCATGCATGTCAGTCAGCCTTCAATGTCACGCATGATTAATTGTGGATGAGGGTCTTAATCGTTACACGAAAAAGATGTAGAAAAATTAATACTTAGTGTAATACCTACCCAAACACAATCCGGCTTTATGGACAAGGGGCCGCAAGGAAATGTGTGTTTTTGCCTCCGAAAATTTGTCAGACTCACGGTTTAACTCGATTCGGGGTCTGCAAAAACTATGATGAATTGTCTTTTTGATTCGCGTTTATTGTACAACTCGATACGCATTACAATGTTTATATATGAAAAGATGCAAAAAGTGAGTACATCGTGTAATACCTGCATCATACACAAAACAACTTTGATGAGAGGGCAGAGTGATTAAACTGGTAATTTACCGTTTTGGCTCTCTTTTGGATAATTCCTGCCATATGCGACCTACATCTCGCCTATCGAAAGCCATAAATTGGTTCTAAATCGGCTGAATCAGATAGACAAACATAAAAAGTTCCAGTAATGACGATAACTAAGTTGTTAACTGGTTTTTATGCGAAAGAGTCTAAGCTCAGGTGTCAACCTTTATAGTACCAGTCCGTCAAGTCGTTAACGTCATGGTGCAATATCTTGTAGTAAGCATACCTCGAAAATGGAAAAGGGATATGAAAGGTTACGGGTTAACAGTCTGGAGGAGGCAGTGAACCTCGCGTTTGATCTCTTGGATGTTGCATGAGTTCATTCTTATTAGCAGCCAGCTGAGCCACAACAGTCGGAGCTAGCAACATAAATTAACAACATTTTTCATTGTCACTCTTTTGGGGAGTGAAAATACAGATCGAAATTGAAAAAAAAGTTTCAGGCAAATATATAAGAAAATATATATTTTCCAAAATGGTTTTTACTTTTAACAAAAAAAAAAAATGAGCGTGCTTAAGACCACAATTAGGAGTAAAACTTTTTTGCTCAGCAGCTAGTATAATGAAATAGATACGAGTATAGTGGAAGATCTGTCGCATAAATGGGTAAATTCAAAAACTCATTACTGCCGCATCACTGCAGAATTCAGCTACAGACTTCAATTTGAAGTGATTTGAAGTCTGTAGCTCAATTCTGCATTGTTGCGGCAGTGATCAGTTTTTGAATTTACCCTATATTACGCTTTGAGAAAAGTCAGGCCAACGACAGATACAGGAAGTATAGTGTCGAACCTACTGAGGGACTTGATACAAGTGCAATTGGAAAATATCAATATTTATGAATTCCTATTTACATTAAAACCTCAAAACGAAGTAAAGATAACTGAAATATTTGTGATTGAAACTGATCTTAACACGCGTAAAAACTGCGTCAAGTGAGGTTCTATATTGGGTGGAAGTTTTGTCTGTTTTTAGATGCATCGCCCTCAGGAACGTTCCTCACGTTTGTGGATAAAGGGAGAAGCCGGGTGGTACTTCTCATCATACCCACTTTCCCCTTCATCCGCCAAGTTCGGATGCGCCGTTTCTGATGAAAATATTAATACTTAAAATGCCACTCAAAATCATGAGAGTTTCGTTGATGTTTCGACCTTGTAAAATTGAACCTCCAGAAGTGGAGATTGTCATGTATGTATTTCATTATTTCGGATCAAGTTTTATGCGGCGATACATAAATAACCACCATCTAATTCATTTGCCCCGTTTCTGCCATACATCTGCCCACACACATTTCATAGTGATTTATCGTGACTAAGCGATAGCCTTTTTGGTATGTCTGTATGAAATGTTAAAACATAAACGGAGACCTCATCATATTCTTTATTTATCATCCAAGTTTCTGATAAAAGTAATACATTAACTTTTTTTACAACTTCGTCATCTAAATGTTGTACACAGGCGCGTATACTTGACAATTTAGCGAAAGTGTTGATAATTCTGGGAGGTTATCCTGGAATGCGATTCGAAAGTCATGAAATTCAGAAATAAGAAAATGGTATCCTCCCATCCTGGAATTAAATTTGTCCGCCTGTCATCGGATTTCAGTCCAGTGAGTAAAGCAATTGATGGATGCGCTGAATTTATGTTTGTTTTAAAATATATAGAATTGTTTGTATCAAAATGTCAAATTAAGTTGATATATAATGTAGTTGGCTGAAAATAATTTCGTTTCTAATTCGTATCTTCAGTCCGAGGCGATCGCATTCAGCGATACAAAAAATAAATCGAATCGCACTCCAGGATAACCCTCCTTATATATTCAAACGCGAGTAAAAGCAATTTAAGTTATTTAATTTTCTTAAACGCATGCACGCGCTGCACGTAGCACGTTAGCGAACAACCTCGCATGGCACGCTCGATCCAAGCTCCCGCCACAGGCATATGCTATCGCCACAAGCACGAAAATCTAGAAACTCGCCTTATCCCTTATCATAAAATTTGGCTTGATTTGTTATAAATCAACCCCCTCCGCAAATAAGTATTGAAAAAGTGCATTTCGTTAGATTATTTTTGATTATAACTCAAATTGTCGTGAAACCCCTTAAACATGGATTTTTGAATTTTAAGGGTGACACCCATATTTTAGGACTGCGGGACTTCGTTCTTCGTAATCAGCAGGGAACGATTTTCATAACAGTATTATGTTTTGACAAAACGATTCGTCGATTTGTTGTAAATTTAAGCCTTGTACGGTGATCGGGCAAAACTTTGCCATCCCTTTCAAAAGCATGTAAAAATCCCTGGAAAAATTTTGCCAGCGCAAATCAGTACTTTGTTCGGGCAAAAATTTGACACAATAAACAAGCTTACAAGTTTTTCTAGTATATGGATTTTCTAGTTGTGGAGACTTGATTAGTAAAATTTTTGCTGGCAAAAAAGTCGAATGCAGCAGTTAAAATTTTGTTTTATTTTGATAGGATTCAATTTATAATGAAAGAACAAATGACTGAAAGAAAAAACTTTCCACTTGAGCAAAATTTTCCCTGAAAAATTACAAAATTAACGAGGCTAAATCTTGCCTGATCACGGTATTAGGCTTTAAAAAAAACTGTAATTTTAAAATTCCTATAGGGTAAATATCGGTGGAGGGGGCTCCAGTATATCTCACAGTGGAGGTGGGTGGCAATTTGAAACAAAAACGCCACGTATTTAATTGACCAACCTCCTTTGGTATTCTAAGCACCCAGCCACAAGAAAAATTTGAAATAATTCACCTCTAATGGTGAATTTGTATTCGTATAATGAGATGAAAGTCTGAGGGACGACGTAGCAAACATATGCCCCGTCCTTCCCATTTCCCATCGTGATGTGAATGAAACCAATTCACTTCCATGTAAATTTTGTAGGTTAAAGCGTGCCTAAAGAAGTTTTACTTCAAAAATAAAACCGCCCGAATTTCAATCGAAAAACCATCAATTTGAAAAAGTATATGAAGCCAATCACGAGGCAAACTCGTCAATCTGAGAGGTGCCCCATAATACATCCATACATATAAGTTATCGCTTGTGACATAATAGTTATAATTTAATCGCGAGGCGTGGTTGACCTTATTTCAATTTATAGTGATCAGTAGGAGTTTCTGTAACTCGCAAATAGAGTAGTTCTTTACAAGAATTCTTTATTAAACATCATTTTAACGTCATTCTACACTACTGTGCCCACATTTCTCCGTATCGTGGTCAACAGGCAATATGCGCGTGACGTCATGGGGTGGAGGTTTTTCCACTGAAGTTACAGAAACGAGCTAAGGAAGGCCACACAATATTATATTGTAAAGCAAACATACAGGAACCGTTTGACTTTATAAATCACCTTAAATCCTTTGACCTTATTACCTATTTCTATATTAAAATGTTGAAGATGCACATAATCAGGCCTATTCTGAACTTCGCTGCAATTTTCTTACAATCGTATGCTACCAATGTAAGAAAATTCCACCGGAATCAATTCAAGCGGACTGCAGAATAACCCTGAACATGTCTTGCTCGTAATTGTTCCATCGTACGCTAGGGTTTTGTGAAGAACTTATTTCTTTTGAATCCAGCCACAAGCTCAAAATTTTTTGGAACCATCAATTTTGAACACCTGTGTCTTGAATGATGGGCCATTATCTATTTTCAATTCTATTTTCCGCTGCAACCGTTTAGATTGAAAGTAAACAGCCAGGTCGGAGTTAAACCGGCAGTACCAAACTACCAAGTGTAGAAGAAGGTGTAACATCCGTGCCTACACCTGACTTAAGCGGAACTGGTTAAGCCGGCGAGATGCCTAATGTAGTCCTAACGCATATTGACGCATGTGCTTTTGTGATTGGCTTTGGTTTAATTATTACTATAAGAAGTATCACAATATTGCCAATTTCCTTAAATATTTTTCAAAGGATGTTTATTTTTAACACGTTTTTTCAATTCTATTACACGATGCCGAAAATAAGCTTTAACTCTATTCTCTTATAATCACTATTGGGTTTGATTCGATTGCAGTATGCAATACCTCGGCACCCACTTTTATCATTTTTCGATTTTACGTTGAAATCAGTATTCCATAATTTTTAGGAACAGCTTGTTTAAAAATACACTAAATTTTCCCCGGAAGGCTAGTGTAAATGACTTGAGCTATAATTTCAGGATCCTAGGGCCACAACATGATCTTACGCTTGATCGCATTTACTAAATTTTCACAGATTTTCACCTCACGAAATTGTTTTCTTCAATGCAACGAAAAGCCAACGCCGATTGCAAACTTGCGAAACTAGTTTCCATTTGATATCGAGAAACATTTTGTCAATTAGATATTGCTTAGACAAGGGATAGGTTGTAGTAAATAAGCCGTATCGATGCTATTTCATTTATTCTATCCACGCTCCTTCGAACTTTAGATTACTACCAGTCATCACACTTGCATTGTCTTCCTTTAAAATAGTGTTTTCTGGATGCTTACCAAACCTTATTATAAAAAAACACAGATATTGATTCCTGGCATCCAAAAGTGAAGAAAATTGGTACGAATATTTTTAAAGGGAAAAACATTCTAAAATACCTGAAAACCGTTTAAGAACTGCATAAAACCTAAGACAACATTTTTATATCTTATATGTTTTTTTAGTCAGATTTGAAATATTTATGTATAAAATATATCAAATTTTATCCCTAATGATGGTGGTATATATTGCCATTCAAGTTTACTTATGGAAACCTTATATTAGGTTCTCGCTATTGGTCTGTTTCGACAAAAAATCGTTTACCTCGATCAACATTGTTATAGTAAGATCAAAATCAAAAAACCTAGGAGTTGTTCTGCATTTTTGTAATGATATCTTGAATTCAATCATGTTAACTATACTTTCATCATCATGTTAACTATACTTCTATAATGATTCTTCTAACCAAATTATGACAACTCTCAGAATAACTCGATCACAAAATAACTTAACTCGTCTTGTACATTTTGAATTATTTGATCTAGCCGAAAGTTTAGAATTCAAAATTTATAAGTAAGTAGCATGCCAACAAGCCATATTTTTTTTAATTGCTTGCAATTCGTTTATAGTTTTTTAGCGAGAAGTAGTTCAAGTAAAATTGGTGCCATAATTGGAATTGATTCAATAAAGGCACCTTTGCCCAGTCAAAAGAGTTTTCCTTGAATCATTTCTGAGTTCCCCAGGTCCTGCCTGTCTTGCAGTCCTGGCCATCTTTTGACATTCGTAGAGGAAATTCAAGAACCTTATCAATCTAGAGGTTAATGCATCCATCTATTCTAGATTTCTATGGTACGTCCATGTTTTCACGTCTCCTAGCTACATGCTTTCTTCTTTTCTTATTTTCCCTCTTAAATGCGCTTACAGATATCCCTTGAGACCATGTGTAAGCACTATAAATAAGAAAGCTATCTCCTTTTCCATCGCTGAAGTCAGACGTTCTGTCGTGGTAATATTGGATAAGAGCCGATGGAGTAAGACCATGCTCTGGCGTTTGCAGTTCCTTATTCTTTTTACTATCTTTGGAGTAGAACTGTCGCCTGAAAATATTGGCCTTCTTCCGAGTTCCAGTCCTTCACATACACAAAAAATTATTTAAAACTCGACCGGGAAAGATTTCATTATGGATTAAAAATCCGAATTCTCCGACGTGCTACCTCAATCTTTGGAGCCATTTTTAATAATCCGATATTTTTGGGGTGTTCATTTTTCCAACTGTCTCTGATAAAAGCACATATAAACAGCATGGCATAGGCAAAATCTTTTGCTGTCGTTGTAAGTGGTAATGCCAATACATGATTTATACATAGCTGCTTAAGGAGCGTTTCAAGTTATCCAAAACTCGATGTTAAAAGGAGTTATAAAAATACTTGTAAATTGCTAGTCGAAGCTAGGTTTTTTTTATTGTTGGGGATCATAATATATTGTAAAACGCATTGCATTGAATAATACCGAAGGCACCGAGTGTGAAAAAAATAAAAGAAGGGAAATTTTCAGGCAAACAAACTCATTTTAGCTGCAGCGGAACGCCCATAAATTTGTTTCAACAGCCCCAATTTCTATAATGGATAAACTTCACAGCTCCATCAATAAACTAAAACCATTTTTTTCTCTTTTTAATTGCAGATTTCCTCATGTTAGAAAATATAACATCGCAATTTCGTAATCCATGTATTCTTGATCTTAAAATGGGTACGCGACAACATGGTGATGATGCATCTGCAGAGAAGAGATCTAAACAAATGGCTAAATGTGCAGCTAGCACTTCTGCATCGCTAGGAGTACGTCTCTGTGGCATGCAGGTGTATCAAGCTGATACTGATTATTATCTTAAACGTGATAAATATTGGGGTAGAGAACTTAATGAGGATGGGTTTAAAAGAGCCCTTAATAAATTCTTTCATAATGGATATTTTTTACGTACCAAGATTATAAAAAAGGTTCTCCAGCGTTTGGAGCAATTAAGAAGAGTTATTGAGAGGCAATCTAGCTACAGATTCTATTCATGGTAAGTAAAAACAAATATATAAAGTGGAGCACACTATTTTATAATAAATTTAAATCCTTTTTAGTTCTCTTCTGATTGTTTACGAAGGCTTTGAGGAAATTCCTGTTCATCCCATGGATGTCTGCTTTCAAGGTGTTAATGACTGCTGCTTGCAGTTTTATGATGATAATCATGGAGTTCATCGTGGTGATATAAACGAAGTGGATAATCAGAGCTCACATAGCCCGCCATGTTGCTATGATGCAGATGCATCAAATGATTCCACCGAATTGAATCTCTCATCATCACACGAAGACAGTGATCACAATCATAGACATCAAAAGTCAAAAAGCCATGCAGACAATGATGAAAACACTACTGCTGAAGAACAGCATAGTAATATTGAAGTAAGCGCTGATGCACATCATAGAGGATTTGGTGAAGCAGCAGCACGTGGTGCTAAGGGCACACAACCTTTCATTCCAATTTCTGAGGAAACAGTATTTTTGGATCCAGAACCACCGATGCCAAGTATATCTACATCAAGTCCGTTATCGGGTGATTCTTGGATGAATTATAGTAGCAATAGTAGTGATGATTATTCAGGTTTATCTGAACAAATAAAAGCAGTAACTTCAGGACGACAAACAGGTAAATATCTTAATCGAATTTAATTTAATTAACTTAATCCCACCACGAAATTACATTCAAAAATAAACGTGTAGCATTTTCATAAACGCAGAACTGCCGCAACATTGCAGAATTCAGCTACAGACTTCCAATTGTTTATGAAAATGGCTTGTCAGTCCGTTGGTTTAAAAATCCAAATTACCCACAAATTTTACCCGATAAACTACATGGCAGTTCTAAAGAGGTTGATTGACAAATGCGAGTCAGCCAACTCAATCAACAAGGATATCTTGTTGATTCTTGATTGAAGCCACAACAAATGTGTTGAATTCAATTCAATCTAACTTCGAGCGCATTTTTATACTATACCTTGCACTATAACGTGATTGTAATACATTTCAATGTCATTGCTTAACACACGATCGAGGTGACCTACACGCCGTTCGAGGTGGCCTAAAAACATATTAAATGCATTTGTGTTACAAATTGGTTTTCTTCTGCCTAATCATTTGTGGCAATAGAATTTAGTATAATTTATAAACCTTTCCCATTAACTAAAAAAAGCACCTAAATACCTCTCTAAAAGTAAATCCGATTGATTTCGTTAACTTGTAACTCGTATGCATCGCAGCACTGCACCGATAGTAATTCTCCGTTCGCTTGCAACTTTTACACACATTTTACATTGCAATATCAAATTATAACGATAATACGGACGAAGTAGATTAAAAAGATCAAATCTGACGTATTCTCTAGAATGCGAAATACAAAATAATTGAAATATTGGTCAACAATAATAGAAAAATATTAATTAAATCTTTCGCACTTCGAACCTTAATAAAACTTATTTGTGAAAGAAAACATTTTCTTTCACTCAAAAATCTCTGTAAGAGAAATAGATCAAAACATGATTAACATTGTCGTCTTTAGATGTAAATATTAAGTATTAGTAAATATTTGATATTGGTATGACCTTAGTGATTTGACAAGAATCTATAAAAGTTTTTATTATTTATCTATTAGAATTCGACCTTTTAAATTTGGATTACGATAAATCTAAAAATAATCTATATTTCTTTTAATTAAAGGTAACAACAGCTCGGATGACGCTAGTTCAGATTTCGACAATAGCTTATTAGAGCGTACTGATGCCATTTTAAATTCAATAAAATATAACTCGAAAGCAGAAACTGACGAAGCTGAAGGTAAACAAAAGACAACATCACCTACTGGAAAAATGGGAGCAGTTAAACGCCTTCGTAGCAAAGATGATGAAGAGATATTAGAAGAAAAAATAGCATTATCATCAGTAGCTAAAAAATCATCAAAAACTGCTTCAACTACACCAACAGCAGGAAAACAAATAGCCAATACCAGCACAACAAAACAGAATTCTAGCAGTAGTAAAAGAAGAGTTAATCCATCAACAAAAAATTCAACAGCAACATCAACACCAACAGAAACCGGTCCGAGTATAGTAAATAGACATGGAAGTCATCATCAACATCATAGGTCTCATATGTCTTCAACACCCACTAAACATTCTGTTGTTTCTGATGGCGTTACTCTTGCTGATGTTCGAATGATTGATTTTGCACACACAGCATTCGTCCCTAAAAATGGCACCGGTCTCTTGCCGCAAAACACAACGGCAACACCTGTACATCACGGTCCTGATGGCGGCTTCTTAACCGGCCTGGATAGTCTCAATAGACTTCTTACGGAAATTCTTGCCGAAGAAAAATTAAAATAGAATTAAAACAAATATAACAAAAAACAAACTGAAACTACAAATATTTTACTTTAAGTTTAAATTTCTTCTGTGCATATGGACTTTTTGAAAATGATTTTATTTCCTTTAAAAGCTAGGATGTTTTCTTTTTTTTTTCTTTGTATGACTTTAACATATTCTTTACTGTTTTTTGTGTTATATGAGTTTATGACATTACAGAAAGAAATCACTTGTTTCATTGCTTTTTAAGTAAAACTGATTAATTATTATATTTTTTCCTTTATCATGTTAATGCAAACAAAAAATTAGAAACAAGCGACAAAAATCATGAAAATGTTTAGAAATTTTAGGACAGTGCCCCTCAGGAGGGGATATCAGTATTTTTTATTTACTACTATTAAACTGATTTGAAAATAAAAAAGGAAAATTTATTCTTTTCTTTAATGAATGACTGTTGTAAATTATGGATGCATCTTTTAGAAATGAGAGTAAAAATATACTTAATGAAATTTATTCTTTAAATTATTATCTTTTATTTTACAATTACCTTATTTCTTTAAATTGTACAATGATTTACAATATATAACGTTGTAAAACAATTTCATTACCCTACGTAATTTACGTAGTTTATCTAATTTGTGATGCGTTGTTATTACAAATTTCTTTTATCGTTAACATGTTTATTATACTGGTACCACGAAAAATGTAACTTTTTTTTCTATCCGTACAAAAGAATATAATAATAAGCACTATATATGCCTTTATTGTAAACTGGAGTGAAACTATTGCAAATAACGAGAAGAAGATGATAATGAATGAATTCATGCTAGTTTTTGCGACGGGGTCTATTTTTCATCTATGTATTAAACCTGAAAATACATCCTTGGATTTGTGTATCTAGTCATACACAATGCTATCATCAATATCGAGGTTGATCTTCTTTATGCGGAGGTGAGAAGTACGGTCTACGTAAACGCTTCTTCAACGAATCTTTTCGGTCTCAATTTCATTTATATAGTCTGCTTATGACACTTCATAGGCCTCTATTCTGAATTTCGATTCGCCAATCAATCGATAATCGAAAGCCTGATTTGATTGTGTAAAAGATTGGTAGTCCGTAACGCAGACAAAACGAATAAAAAGTACTCCAATGTAACTGAGCATTTTCTGTTGATGCATTGTAGGAAATTTAGTGCCAATTCGAAAATTCCCTGGTACTATGTATAATAGTAAGCTTAGATTGAAGACATAGCGGAGAAAGGATAAGCTAGGAGGAGTCTGGAGGTGTTGAAATAGATGTCGACGAATTGCGTTTAATCTGCGTTCTACGAATTCGGAAGCACGATCGAGGAAAGATTGTTCCACAGTCAAATGGGTTTATTTTTAAATGAACTTGAACCTGTAATGTGCGCAAAAAAAGCAGGTTGCATAGTGTAGAAGTGAGTGGAATAAACTTGTATTGTGTTGTGGAGTGAACATTTTCTTAAATGACGCTACAGATCTTGTAGGACTAGCGCCTGTTGAGGTTCTGTTCTAGTCGTCCTGCTACTTCTCTCAGATTTTTGTACGAAGTTTCTGTATATCTCTTAGTACGGCATCCATTCATCTATGTGTTACGTTTATTTTACCTGTAGACTACCATAAAAAATCCTTTCGAAGGTTTTAAGCAGGTAGTGTGTTTGCTTGCTTTCCAAACAAGGCGGGATTATGTTTTATATATTCTCACTTTGCCTTGTCTTGGTTCTTAATATTGAAACTAGGGTGAAATAGGTTTTATTTGTGGCTTTGAATGTCATTTGTTATCTTATTTTCTACAGTAAACATTGTACCTAAATACATAAGATTAATGATCGTCCTATTCTTAGCTAACTTTTTGAAATAACCATGAACTTTGTTTTCGCGTCATCTAAATTTTTCTTGTATAAAAGTTTTACATTTTTTTAAGGCTTCCCGTCTTGCGCTTCGCATGGTCAAAGCAGTGGTAGAGGTCGCGGCAAAAGAGTTGATGCCGAGAAAGTCGCGTTTTCCAGGCGCAGTAAAATCCCCGCGTGCCGTTCCCGTCCCTTAGCCTAGTCGCAACAAATTTCGAAGGGGAAATTTGAAAATACATAAGCGCATTTCTTATCCACATGTGCGCAATTTTTATTTGTGTGCAGCTTTAATTTCCCCAGCTGCGCGCTTCGGCATCAACTCTTTTGGCGGGATCTCTAGCTTACATGATGGGGTACAATTTACAATTTATCTTTAAGCCGACAATTTGTTTACAAAAGAAAAGATTTCTAAAAATTATTGTAATATGCATCTGCATCAGGAAATGTCGATAAAAGCCAATTTCTTAGAAAATATGGCAGTTTTTGTGAATAAAATAAATTGCTGGATTCCTCATTAATTGGTTTGTTTTGATATCAACTAAAAAACTTCGATGAGGAAAACAGTGGTAACAGCTTACAAGTTTATTCTTAGCATCCAAAAGTTATTTTTAGCATCCATTTAGTGTTTATTACCTCCTCTTATTCTATTTTAACGCTACAAATTCTCTAAGGTCCATAATATCAAAAACCAAAAAATGATCTTTTAATGCCAACTAATGCGTAAGGAGTTATATTATCACAAATTTCTTTACAAAGAGCAGCAATAAAAATTATAAATTCAAGGTCTTTTTGGAGGGGTCCGTTCGTGAAACTAAGGTAAATGGTTTAAAAATATTAATTATATTAAATATAAATTTATTAATTAATTAATATATATAATATTAATTTATTAATTAATTCACAAAAAGCTTTCAACACTTTTCCCATTGATTCTTCTGTAGCTTCGCTTACTTTAGCTGCATTCGTTTTATTTACTTAGATAAGCTTAGTGATGAATACATAATAGCATTGTTTTACACGCGGTCACAATAACTGATACCGCATCAATAAATTTTCCCTGATTGGTACTTGCTTCCCCGTCATCTGCATCAAACGTGAAGTTATGAATATTGCAAAATTATAACTGAAGTTAAGTAAAATAGTAAATATTTATGTTACTTAACTTCAGTTTAAAGTAAAATTCGTGATATATAAACGGCCCAGAAACTGCTAATTTTTTCCACACATAAAGGGCTCGTATACCGACTGCTGTCCACCACACCAATTCCATTAAATAAAACACAAATGAATAAATTGCTTTTATACACAGCCGCAGCCCGCATTTATTATTTAGAAATTACGCGATTACTTTGAAATTTATTCATAGAAGCTAATTCATAATCAATAGGTTTTATAGCCTAAAATGTGATGGTCGCTAGAGGTGATGGTCTTTGCCAACGACCATCATCATCAATTTGTAATGCAATTCATAAATTTTGACCATGATGACGTGCGACGTGAGTAGGTGCGTTGTTTTAATTTAACGGTACTTCTTTAAATTCCACAGCTTCTTGGCAATTTCCCTTCTTCCATTATTGTTTTTAGTTTTCCAAGACATTCGTTGAATACACTCCTAAAAAACTGGGGCCGGTTCACGTAGCTCGAACGACGACAATCGTTCGAAACGAATTTGAATACGAAAAAATTTGTCTCGTAAAATTTAGCGTTCACGTAGCTCGAAAGAAAATTTAAGGAAACCACATTACTGAAACACGATTTTCTTTACAAAAACCGCAGTAAAATTATACAATTTATTGGCATCAACTTAATTAAATTTTTAAAAATAATTTACATACATATGTAATAACTTATAAAAGTCTTACTTTTAAATTGGTAAATTAATATTAATAATACAAGTGTTCGATAACATAAGAGCTTTCGAGTCAAGAAACGAAAATTTGCAATTTTTTCGAGCTACATGAACGCGAAATGAAAAAAAAATTTCGTTGCCGAGTTACGTGATGTGCTGTTCCCATCACCTTCCCGGCCGAAATTTCAAGCGAAAACCATGACAGGTTCTGTCGAAAACGGTTATGTCGCATTCGCCAACTATGATACGAAAAATTGAAACGACAAACGGCGCTGTCATTTTTTCGGTGCGCCAAACATGATAAGGCCCAATATAAACCCCGTTGCTATATATGTAATCCCTATCCGACAGTTCAAAGAAACTCACGGAAGAGCATCAAAACTGAATAAATTCATAAAACCGCCAAAGTGCTTCGAATTTTAAGTTTGTATTGTTGAAATTGGGAGAAATTCAGAAGTTGATCTGACTTCTACCTGTGAATATATTCACTCAAAAGCACAGTCGCGCATTTAAAGTTTCTTGTTTTTTTTCGATCTGGGACGATTCGAAATCAGAATGATTCACCACTTCACCAATTTTGTTGAAATTTTACATACTCGTAAAGCCAAAAGAAAGAAAAACGATTTATAGCATTTTCAAAATTTCGCGAAAATGGGCTTTGAAGCTCCTTTAAAAATTCATAAATTTGTCGCTTCGTGCCTAGAAAAGTGAAGTAGATCTCTTTTCACAGAATATACTTCAAACTTTTATAAAAAAAAAGTATCACCTTTCTGTCTTGAATAGTAAATTTGGCCCTTTGACCTGAATTTCAACGCCAAAGTGATTGATGGAAACATTCAGTATTTCATTAGTAATGGAGCGCACCGTCTAAACCAACTTATACACAAACCATTTTAATTTAAGTATCGAGTGATCGACAGTGTAATTTGCACCAATAAACTTGTTTGAAACAAGAAAAAATCTGCGAAATATGAGATTTGAATTTCTAAGCATTGTGGATAGTGCGTTTAAGAATTGAACCTGAGCCGAAATTTTGGATAGGGTTCAGGTTCACACAATTTAAAACAAAATTAGAATCGGAGCGGGTTCGAACCCTGCTCCAAACCTAGTCCTTCCTAATATCCTATTTTTCATCCAGGCGTATTTTGGTTTTTTATTCAAAATTTCGTTCTCGGAAATTTTATTTCATATTATTATATACATATGTATTATATTTTTCTTTATTATATATTTTTTTTTATTATATTATATTTTTTCTGTGTAATGCTTTTGGTTGAATATGATAAACGAAACATCTGTTAGTTGAATACAATCGTAACGGTTTAGTCGCGTTTTTAAGTTTTTTCACTGTTTTGCTTATTAGTCTGTATGTTTGTAACCCATGTCCTTTTTTCATAAATAAAGTAGCATTGCAGGCATCCTACCAACTCCAAGAGTTATGAATCATCAAAGTAAAATTTTGGTTTTCAAAAATGTCAATTTCAACTACTCTTTTCTCCAAAAAATACGCAGTTAATCAATATTTTTTCCCTAAAATTGGAAAACTTGACCATTTCCTATAAATAATGTTCAAAGAATTTTCGAGGTTAAAGTTGGCTTTATTTGGTACCTTTCGTCATAAAGTTTTAAGATTTTTTTGGTGAGGTACTGCGTGCAAAGGTACCGCGACCGCTCTCTGTACTACTTACTTTGTGATTAATGATAACATTCAAAGTTGAGTTATCTTATACCTGCGATAAAAAAATTAGTTTTCAATTGTTTATTCAAAGAATTAGTAATTGGGAAAAAAATCCTCGGGGGAATCTTCATTATTTTAACTTAAAACACCTACAAACTTAAAAAATGTATCTACTGTTACGAATTCCATAGTTGTTGATGCGTTAATGAGAATCGAGTAATCTTACTTTCACGGATAAAGGCCGGCCATGCTGAGTGAGGCTTGGCGGTCGATGAAATATGGAGGTGCACAGTTTTTAATTTGGCATAAATTTCATTCCTTCAATGGATGGGTAATAGTATATTTTAAAAATCAACTCTTTTCGCGGTTGTCTCTGCGAGCGACCAGAACCATTTCTACTTTATTCCACTATTTCAAAACATTTAAAAATATAATTTCAGCCTTTAATTCGATAGTCATTAACTGCAGTTTCCGAGGAAAGTAAAATGTATTTCTTACATCATCGTCTCTCAGCATTTTTAGTGTGAATGAAATAAAAGATCTTGAGGGTCGCGACCACTAGGTTGAGAAACAATGTCTTACACCAACCTCACTAGTATAGGGATTGGACGACACAATTTTCTTGTATCTAGGAACGAAAGACTACTTCTATAAAAGCCCCCTTAAGCCGATGCGGTGGGTAACGATTTTGATACGTCGCTAGTTAGGTGTACGAATAACGATTATAGGTCTGCGGTTCGTTCCATCATAGCGGTGACCCCCGACAGTATTGCATGGGGACCATGTGAAGCCATATGTTTATTATCATATTACGCTGCGGCATTCCCTTCCGACTAAAGCTTTCTGTATTGCATAGATCCCCATACATAAAAAAATACAAAATTTACTTTATTTTAAATTAATCACGGTTATGTTGTACAGTATGTTGTATGGTTTTTATTTTGTTTTTTTGTGCCCTGAATTTTTCAATTTAAAAAAGTGAACACGGTGTAACTTTTTCATTGTTTGCAGATTTTTGTTCTTGTATACTCGATTGGAGTGTGACGATTGAAACCGATTTACTTCAAACGATATTGATTTTTTAATCATTGATGCGGCTAGGAATAGATTGACGGAGTTAACGATGGACAAATTGAAAACCTTATATACAAAATTTAAATTAGTTGAGTTGTCTAATTACTAAAATATTGAACAAAATATTGCAAATACAAGGTTTAATGGCCTCCATATGCATTGATTATTGATAAAAACTAAACTTATTAATTTTAATTATAACAGAAAACTTTTTATTACACAAAACCGGTAACATGAAAAATTGTTTTATTATTATTTATGATTGCAACATGATTAGGATTAGATTTGTATTAGTAGAAAGACTTCTAAATTTGCATTACATATTACTGATCTGATAGTGATCTTTCTATTTCTTATTAAAGACAATGTTGCCTTACGCGAATATGTCCATCCTAACAGCTTTATTGTATATTTCCAATATTCTATAACCATTAAAAATGCCGCATTCGGTGTAAACATTTTATTTCCTCAATCTAGGGGCTATAAATTTCAATAAAAAGTTCCAACATAGAATTATAGAATTTAAAAAAAAAAAATAGTACGGTCCATTGCATATAACTGTTGTCTCAAGTAATAATTTTTATTAAATTTAAAAGTATAATGAAGTATAGTGATTACATAGTCACTTTCAGTTCATATATTTTGCAGTTTATTTATAGTTCGTATTTTGACAGTTCCAATGAACATTGAGAAATTCAGTGTGTCACTACTAAAACGAATGATCATTGAAAACCAATGAAGTTGGAAGAACGGTCATTCGTTTTTGCAGTGTGTCAAGGGTACAACTTTTGACCCGCCTTTAATATAACTGGTCTATCGTGAAATTGATCGCTGATGGGGTCTCCATGTAATATAGCAGCCGTAACAATATTCTATTGCTATTACCATTACGACTGCTCCACTGAAATTGACGCTTTCCTGTTTGCACAGCAACTTTTTCCCTGTAATAAGGCTAGCTTCTTCGGCTAACCCTCATACCCTGAAGTTCTCCTTTTCACGTGAATTTCAATTTAACAGTTTGTCTATAAATAGCACAACGCAACTAATGAACAATTTTCAGTACAATAACCAAACTGATACAACCACCTAGAGATCAAACATAAGGTTCATCGTCGGTTCGGCTTCCTTCTTCAACTAAACTTAGTACTACAGATTGCATCATGATCTGAACGGTTCTCATTTTTAGCTTTTCACCTACAAAAAGGGATCAAGACCTAGCCATGAGGAACGTCGATTTGATTACTTTATTAAGAGAAAAGAAATCGATGATAATAGTCGGTGCGAAAATTTCAATGGTTGTCGTGGTCGTTGCTTGTAATTTACTTAGACCGCCATCCACCGGGCTGGTGCTCTCTAAGGGCCCCCAGCTCGAAGATGACCCTTGTTCCAAATTATCAACATGTGGTTAAATCTACTCGTGTGGAGGTCATCTATCACCCAGTACTCCTTAACTTGATCTCCCATCCCCTAATGTTTCATATTTTATCAAAGTTCCAACAAAAACAAAGGCACTATTATATGAGTAGTGCCATTATTTATTTATCAAAAATATAAAAATTCTTTAGCGAATAATTTATCATCTTCTTCTTCTGCATGTGAATATTTTTTATCTGTGTAATTAATTTAAAATTTCCGTTGAAATTAAAACTTCTTTATTGACAATACACAAATTTCGAATGAATATTCTAATCACAAAATTCAAATTCTGGTGAATTATTTAAATATCAAACAAAAATATAAATTAAAAAAAAATTATGAACAAAGAAATAAATAAAAAAATATATGAAATAAATGTATTTAAGGAAAGAGGAAAGTAAAATTAAAATCACGTACCTGTGTTCTCCTTTAAATTAGAAACAAAAACTAAAATATATTTACTTGTATAAAGGCAAAAAGGACGAAGTTGAGATTAAATTTATCAGTTATCCCTTCCATTTACATATGAAAACAATAACAACAACAACAAAAATACAATTTAAATGTTCCTCCTACCTAACTAGATCCGATGTTCATTAGGATTAATTCGAAAGTAATTTTAGTTTTAAAAAAATTGTTTTAGAGGCGAATAGTACCTATATTTGTATTTTTGCTAAATATTCCGAATTGTCGACTACTTTAATAATAGTGGATATTTAGAAAAATGTATAAATAAGAGTAGTTATCGTCTTTAAATAACCCTTGAATATTTTGTAAAGATGACAACAAATAAATAAAAAAACCAAGAACAGAGTTCCAGAGTTTATTAATATCTATTACTTATTATGATTACATCTACATACATATGGATTTAATTGAATTATAAGGAGTTTTATTAAATTCTAGAGGCGATAAATGGTAATTAAAAGTGAAATTGAATGAATTTAAAAAATATTTATCATTGTAAAGTTGTAGGAATTTTAAGGGCAACAAAAATAAACTTAGAATCTGAAGAAAAATGTTTTTTTATTTAAAAATGTAAATAGGATCGTCCGATTTTTATCGCAAAACGCTGGAAATGGGAATAATTTTTTTTGAAAATGTGCAACGGGCAAAATTGGCCCAGTGTTGAAGCTCTTGTTACCTATCTTAAAATGAAGATCCGAATAATCGCAGCTCTGGCGAATCTATTCTAATGAATCGAATAAAAAAGTTACAGCGCCACAGTGGGGCAAAAGGCCGAAAAGCTGGCCAAAAGTCTTTAACATTAACCAATTAATTTGAAATTTTTGAGGTTGGTGTTCACGAATTTACTGTCCATTTTTCTATAAACAAGAGGCTTCAAAATAGCGACCAAAAGTAGTACAAAACTTGGCATACGGGGATTATTGAGGTCGCTGATTACGAATTTAGTGTCCATTTTTCCATAAACAAGATGGCGGCTTCAAAATGGTGACTAAAAGTAGTAAACTATCCTTCAATTGCTACAAAACTTAGTATAAGGAGGTTTTTGGGGTCGCTGATTACGAATTTAGTGTCCATTTTTCATAAACAAGATGGCGGCTAAAAGTAGTGAAATATCCTTCAATTGCTACAAAACTTGGTATACGGGGGTCACTGATTTCGAATTTAGCGGCCTTTTTTAATAAAAAAATAAAATTTTAAATAAAAACTTGTAAGGAAATCACTCCTGTAAATATTAACTATGTAGCCCAACAAAGGATGTATTGAACGTCTGATGAACTTTACAAGTCGCAAATCAATGGATATAGTATTTTAAATCTTTAAAACGGCGATATCTCATGAATGGCAATTCGTACGGAAAAATTCAGAACAATTTTTTTGCAAATAATAGTGGCCTCGATTCCCGAATCCGGGCGAATCGGAAGTGAGTGCGGATTTGACACTTTGCGATTCCCTATTCCGCGGTTGCTGATTTGATTTTCGAAAAAATTCGGAGTGAAGACTCACGCGATTATGCAATACGCGATTGCTGATTTGCGTGATAGAATTTGACATCCGCGGGAAAATTTTAGCGGATTACACTTGTAGAGTGATTTGTGGTTTTATTTTAACTTAGAAATTTTTTTAAATGATTGTTTGCTTTATATTTATAGAAAGAAGATCCGGAATTTAAAAAAATTTAAAAAGCGAAGGAGGAAAAATTAGGAAAGAATAAAAAAGCCTGCAAAGTGTAAGTGTTGTTTAGTTTATCCAACCGGTAATTTTTTGTTTCCCCAAAAAAGGATTTGGTTTATTTAGTGCATAAATAATTTGTTGTTGTTTGTAAATTTACTAGCTAGAGCCAATCAGGGTTGCTTACTGACCCAGCCTTTCGACTATATAGACCAAGTTACTGGGATTGATGTAAATGTGTTGGCCAAAATTATATGAACTCTCTCTCTGTGTCATCAGTCCTTGTTGCTGGCCAAAGGCAGTAGGGCTATCGTCAAGTTTTAAATTATATAAAGTAAGAATTTATACCTAGTTATATTCAGTAACTTAATTGCTAAAGATTGACGAAATATGGATCCACACTTAGAATCATGAAGCAAGACACGATTATATTTTATAGGAATTTCACGTTACGAATAAGGTCTTGTTCATTAAATGGATATCTTAGCTTCAGAATGATGTGTTCAGCATCGTTGTTAGAGTGACATAAGTTGCAATTGGGATTGTCCTTGAGTTTCCATGAGGCTAGTCTCACGTCGTCATAGGTGTGTCCTGCAAGAATTCTATTTGTCATACGAAAACTCCTGGACTGTAGGTCTAGTTTAGAGAACCACGGAGCGAGGATAAGATCTTTGGTACTTAGTTTGTGTAAAAAAATATCTCCAAGAGAGATTGCATGGCTAGCCAAGGTATCAGCTTTTTCATTTTCCGGGATTCCACAGTGAGAGGGTACTTTTGTGATTTTTTGTTCTTATCTTTTAAAGCTGTACAGCTGTTAAGGCTGTCTGTAAGAATAACAATATTCTTGTGAGTGGTTTCGGTGGCCGCTTTTAGGGCAAAATCAATTGCCAAAAGTTCGGCAGTCAAAGTGGACATCAGCCAAAAGGATCTAAACATTTTATCCTCCAATACCCCTAGAAAGTGAATCCCAATTCCTACAGTATTGCCCACTATGGAGGCGTCCGTGGCGATTAACAGCGAATTATTAGGAAAGGATGCTCTTTTTTCGTTCAGCGATTTGGGCTTTTTTCCCTAGGCCATACAAGAGGGAAAGACCGAAGGACAAGTTACTACCGCTGACAGTGGCATCAACATCTAAATGAAGAAGATCGAAGATTTCTTTGTATGTATTTTGTTAAAATTTTATCAAAGAGAGAGGTAGGGGTGGTAAGGTCTAGTATGGATCTAAAGTTCCTATTTATGGTGAGTATCCTGATCACATCCTTAGCCGTAATAATTTCCGCTCTCAGGTCTGTGGGAAGCTCATGGGCAAGGGCATAAATTACATGGTTGGGAGTGGAGTGAGTGAGACCTAAACATTTCCTAAGGAAATTGTTTGAAATTGTACTCATCTTCTTCTCAAAAGCTGAGGACTCCTGTAGGGATAAAGATCTTGCATATTCCAGTTTGGATCTAATCAGCGTACGATATAAAAGCAAGGAACATGAGGGCGATGCACCAAATTTCTTTTTGCTTAGAATTGAGATAATTCTGTGATTACTGTTCATCGTTTCCAAAGCCTCGTTTAATTGTAATTTACTTCTGGGGTTTGTCGTGAAAGTCCACCCAATGAATTTTAGATTTCTTACATTTTGTTTTGCATATACAGTGCAAAAGAGTTTGCAGGAAGAAGGTTATTGGATTCTAAGAGATTATTTATGTGATTTTTGATAAAAATGTTTATCCATTTCATAGGAACACATATCAATGAGATGGGTCTGTAACTGGTTAGCATCAAGGGGTTTTTCCCCCTTTAAGAAGTGGGAAGATCTTGATCTTTAGCATAATAATTTGACAAACTTGTAGTTTACCGAAAATATTTCCGGTGATTGTTTTTTGTTTCCCCAAAAATGGATTTGATTAGTTAATTTAGTGCTACTGATGAGAATGCAAATTTTGATACCCACCTCCGATTATACGTCGTTGGATAGGCCTTTTTGAGCTGAATATAAGTTATTATGGAGCTTAGTTCGAAATATCTGTTCGTTCTGAGTAATACGGTAAAACTTTTGTGTTTTTTTTTATCGAAACTGGTTCAAAAAGACCTATCCAACGACGTATTGCACATAGCTATTGGAGGTGGTTTCAAAGTCCATACATTTTCTGGCATCTTCCTTTGACTTCTTTTTGTTTAAACTTATAATAGCAAAGTTTTATTGATTTCTTGTTTAATTATTTACTATAGAAAGGAGTTCTAACAGGAGAAAAAGAGAAAGACTAAAAAAGCCTGCAAAGTGTAAGTGTGATAATTTAATTAATCGATTAATTATTTGTATTTTTGTGTCCACAAAGGATTTGATAATTTAAAGTTTTTTATTTAATACTAATTCGACCGCTTTTTATTTTAACTTACAGAACAGAAGGAGTATACATAGATCAACAGACAGGAGAAAGGAGTAGAAAGCCTGCAAAATGTAAGTGTTCCAATTTTTTACTTAATTCATTAAGTAATGACATATGGCAAGAGTTCTAATTGCTAATCGTTGGCCATTCTCATCAATCCTCGCGGTAGAAACCTCTCACCCATCAACGTCGTACATAGTAAACCGGCTACGAATCTTTATACAGCCCAATCACTTTATACATGAACGTCTAAAATAATGCTACTGGAGATTTATCAGCGGGATTCTCTTCATTTTGGGGTCACAAATAATTTCCTAAGAGTCCATAAAGCCAACTGGCCGGCTACTCAAGTTATGGAGGGTCAAATGTCGCGAAAATCAATTTTAGTGACCCTTGCCCCTCCATAACATGAGTAGCCGGCCAGTTGGTTTTATGGACTCTTAGGAAATTATTTGTGACCCCAAAATGAAGAGAATCCCGCTGGAAATGGTCAACCTACATAGTATTGTCAGTTTGTTGGGGATGCCGAATTCTCTCCTAGCTTTATAGAGTTCTACTCTGGCTATGCTATCATAGGTGGCTTTAAAGTCAATGAAGAGATGTTGAATTGAGTTTTCAAACTCTAGACATTTTTCCATAGTCTGCCTCAAGCTGAAAATCTGAACAGTTGTTGATTTGCCTGTGCTGAAGCCACACTGATAATGGCCTATGTTTCTGGCGTATGGGGCCATCCTCTTTTGTAGAATAGCGGAGAATATCTTATACACGGTAGTCAACAACGTTATACCGCGATAACTAGTGCACGCTGCAATATCTCCTTTTTTATGTACTGGGCAGAGGATACCTTTCCTCCAGTCTTCTAGCATCACTTCCTTTTCCCATACTCGCACAATTAATTCATGAATAGCCTGGTGCAATGCAGGCCCTCCTTATTAAACCAGCTCCACTGGGATGCCGTCTGCCATACTCAGGTCTTTGCAAAACACCATTCTTTGTCCATCTCATCTCCTGAATGGCGGTAATGTCAGTTTTATAATATGATAAGGTATCGGCTAGATGTTGTGATTCCAGTATGCGTGCAGTATGTCGCCGTGGTTGATTCCAGTATCCGAGGCATGTTGCTCGTTCCGTAATAATTATTTTTTCCGTGTGAGGTTATTAACCTCAAGCCAACCTTACTTGGAATTGACTAGCCCGATCATATTAGCCTATCCTCTCTCATAGAGTAGTTACCAGTGGCCACCGCTAGGAGTTTATGATCGCATTTCGATCCGGCCGAAATAGTTGCTGCCCGTGCATGTTATGCTACATGTTATTACCCCTACTCCGCTGATGACTGACCACTAGTAAGTAGTAAGCTAGTAGTATGCACAATAGAAAAGTTTTTGGGTCATTACGGGTCCGGAGGATGTTGAAGGAGATGGCGATGAACACTTAAGTTGGAAAATTGTGTTTCTTAATAAAAATGTTTAAAGCAGAAAAGCGATAATGGATAGTATCGGGTGGTTTAATCTTGCGGTACAATTTCAAGAGGATGAAGAAGTCCAACCAGAACGAGTAACTCGAAGATTAATACGAGAAAAAAATCAAAGCCTTATGGACATGTCTGATTTCGAGTAAGAATTGGGTAGAAATTTCTCAAGTGAGCTCATGATTTTCGACGTTGAAAGCAAAATTAAAACCAAGCTGCAAAAAATAATCTACTTGGTAGGCTCAAGTCACGCCATGAATATTTTTGGAAAAAATTAATTTGTTTATGAATAATGGTGGATTGAATATTTTGGCATCGATTGATTGTAAAATTATTTTCTCGTAAACGATACGATGAAAATTATTGAAAATTTGGGAAAATGATGTGAAATAAATACGATTTACTTTAGTGTGCGGAAGAACATAATAATTTATTATTGTTACTAATTTTTATCATTTTTTATAAACAAATACTGATTTGGCCCTGTTCTCAATGCAATATTCGAAATTTTTTTCGAGGAGTGTAATCTATGAAGGATCACGATTAAAATACCATTTCAAACTTTTTGTGATCGCTCTTCGGGTTGGTAAAAAATACTTTTGTTTATAGTCCATTCAAAACCCCCTTGCGTTTTGAATGGACTATAAACAATAGTTCCATAATAACACCGTAAAGAAAATCGAACCCTAAAGGTTTTAATTTAGCATAAATCAACCACCTTCGCAAATAAATATTAAAAAAAGTGCATTTCAAATCGCATTAGTTTTCATTATTACTGAACAAATCGCGAAAACCCCCTAAAAAGGGGCGTTTTTTGCATTTGTAGGGGTGACGCCCTAATTTTAGGACCGCGGGACCTCGATTTTCGTGATCAGCGACCCCAAAAACCTTTAGGGTTCGATTTTCTTTACGGTGTTATTATGGAACTACAGTGAGCGAAATTGATTTAGCCGCATCAACATTTTTCACATTAAACATTCCGAAAAGAGTGAAATACTATTCTTAATAAGAAGTGATGATTTTTTGTATTATTTATATTATCATGTAATATTATATACATATAATAATCTTTAATTCATACATTAGTTTTTACAGTTAGTAACAAAATAGAAAATTCAGCATTATAAAAGGGTGAAATTGATTTAGCCGCAACATTAGTAATGACCATATATTTTGTTTTCAGCCCCCTTAGGGGCAAGCTAGGTTATTTTTTACATATAGTAGGGACTGTTACGAAAATATTAAGGGGTCGTGGAGCCTCCTACGATTTGTTTTGGGGCCGTGAGAGTTTTTAAGGTGCATTTTTTGAGTGCATTTTATGATGCACCTACAAATTGATGTAATTAGAGCCCCAGGTGAGGTGCAATGACTTTTTTTTGATTGATTATGAATTATTACAATGTAATTAACTAGTTTTATAATTTAGACATGGGGGACTACAAGCTGGCCAATTTAAAACACTTATGTTTCGCTCAACAAACCATGCTTTTGTGAATCTGGAAACGTGAATGGCTGCATTGACGTGTTGGAAAATTACTTTGTCTTCCATATAATCTTCCATGAACGGAATTAAAACGCTATCTAAGACGTCTGTGTAGTCCTCTGACGTCATTCTATTGGAAATAAAAGATATTGGCGATTTCGCACAGTGGCTAAAAGCTGCCCAAACCATAACATTCCCACCACCAAAATTCCGACTTAACTTGGGCGAGTTTTGTTGGCGTAGAACGTGCCAATTATTGGCAATAATGTTGATGCCAATAATTGGCACGATCTACGCCAACAAAACTCGCCCAAGTTAAGTCGAAATTTTGGTGGTGGGAATGTTATGGTTTGGGCAGCTTTTAGCCACTGTGCGAAATCGCCAATATCTTTTATTTCCAATAGAATGACGTCAGAGGACTACACAGACGTCTTAGATAGCGTTTTAATTCCGTTCATGGAAGATTATATGGAAGACAAAGTAATTTTCCAACACGTCAATGCAGCCATTCACGTTTCCAGATTCACAAAAGCATGGTTTGTTGAGCGAAACATAAGTGTTTTAAATTGGCCAGCTTGTAGTCCCCCATGTCTAAATTATAAAACTAGTTAATTACATTGTAATAATTCATAATCAATCAAAAAAAAGTCATTGCACCTCACCTGGGGCTCTAATTACATCAATTTGTAGGTGCATCATAAAATGCACTCAAAAAATGCACCTTAAAAACTCTCACGGCCCCAAAACAAATCGTAGGAGGCTCCACGACCCCTTAATATTTTCGTAACAGTCCCTACTATATGTAAAAAATAACCTAGCTTGCCCCTAAGGGGGCTGAAAACAAAATATATGGTCATTACTAATGTTGCGGCTAAATCAATTTCACCCTTTTATAATGCTGAATTTTCTATTTTGTTACTAACTGTAAAAACTAATGTATGAATTAAAGATTATTATATGTATATAATATTACATGATAATATAAATAATACAAAAAATCATCACTTCTTATTAAGAATAGTATTTCACTCTTTTCGGAATGTTTAATGTGAAAAATGTTGATGCGGCTAAATCAATTTCGCTCACTGTATTGTTTATAGTCCATTCAAAACGCAAGGGGGTTTTGAATGGACTATAAACAAAAGTATTTTTTACCAACCCGAAGAGCGATCACAAAAAGTTTGAAACGGTATTTTAATCGTGATCCTTCATAGATTACACTCCTCGAAAAAAATTTCGAATATTGCATTGAGAACAGGGCCAAATCAGTATTTGTTTATAAAAAAATGATAAAAATTAGTAACAATAATAAATTATTATGTTCTTCCGCACACTAAAGTAAATCGTATTTATTTCACATCATTTTCCCAAATTTTCAATAATTTTCATCGTATCGTTTACGAGAAAATAATTTTACAATCAATCGATGCCAAAATATTCAATCCACCATTATTCATAAACAAATTAATTTTTTCCAAAAATATTCATGGCGTGACTTGAGCCTACCAAGTAGATTATTTTTTACAGCTTGGTTTTAATTTTGCTTTCAACGTCGAAAATCATGAGCTCACTTGAGAAATTTCTACCCAATTAGAAAATTTTATTCTATACAATATCCTTATTACAAAAATTTCCAAAAATTTAAGGTTTAAAAAAACTTTCGAATAAATAAGCTGGCATTTGCTTATATAGTAAATGAATTAAAAGACAGCGTTGAACCAACATTGCGGGCAACTTCAATACCTTTGGAGCGAAAACTAGCAGCCTGTCTAAGATTCTTCGCTGAAGGTGGATACCAGCGTGGAGCAGCCCAAGACCACCATGTGGCAGTCGCCCAACCAACGTTATCCAAGCATTTGCAGGAGATGTTGGATTTGATGGAGGCGAAATTGTGTCCCAAATGGATACAGCTTGCTATGTCAGAGCAAGAGAAGCAAGACGCGAAGCGTAGTTTCTACGAAAAGAGTAAAATGCCAGGCGTAATTATGTGTGTAGATGGGACACACATTAAAATATTTAAACCTGCCATAAACGCACACCTTTTTTACAACAGAAAAGGATTTTTTAGTCTCAATGCAATGATTGTAAGTAAAAAAATGTTTACATGTCCAATATGTCTATAATTCTGATTTTATCTATGTTCAACGTCCCGGTGAACAACCCGTTGCTGCAACCATCAAATGTTCAACGTCCCACAAAGTGAACAACCCGTGGCTGCAACCATCAGCAAGTACGAAGAACAATAATTAGGTCAACCAATGCTGAAACAACTACGCTCAGCTGTTGGGAAATTGCGACAGGTTGTGACCGGCAATAACCCCCGGGTTCATCATTCCAATCAGCCAGCACGCACCTACCATCGTTGGGCAGTGAGGGCAGTGAGTACCACGCCGCCGCGAAAGCAACAGTCAGAATTATTATGAAGTTTATATTATCTTAAAGTCATTGTGTATTAATTAAAGTGTTTTTATTATTCTTGTATTTATATTATCTCAAATTCATTGTGTATTAATTAAGGTGTTGTCATTATTCTTGTATTTATATCATATCAAATTCATTGTGTATTAATTAAAGTGGTTTCCATTATTTTGAATCTACATCTTTTAATGTGTGAGTGAGTGTAGCAACCAAGAACAAACCACGGAAGGAAGAAAGAGGCAAAAAACATTGGTCCTTCGAGCCGGATCCATCTTGGAATCAGCAGTCATCGTTAAATAATAAAATAACCTTGTATCACGTAAGTCCCATTTTCCCTTCCTTAAGTGCAATGCATTTAATTAAATACTTTAATTAAATAACATCAAAATAAATTATCGTTTAAATAAAATAAAACTTTTTCTGTAATTCTATATATTTACATAACTCTAAATCAAAAATAATAAAATAAAGTCACACGTATAAACAAATACATAAATAAAAGTTTTTAATTTAAAAAAAAAATTTTTTTTCGTGCAAGTGATTATCGTAATATCGTAAACAATGTCTAAAACTCCAACGGAATCAAGTTCCCATGACGCATTGCTCGACATCCAAAGTGCATTGATCGAGCAAATGCACAAGTTCATGGTGAATATAAAAAAGGCGGCAATCCCGAAAAGAACGCACGGGTTTTATGTATCACGCGTAAACGGGTGGCATGACTTGTGGCATCAATTCGCTGCTAATGATCTTCGAATCAGCCAAACTCCCGAAAACTCAAATCATCCGTACTTCACTGAGGATCTTTTTTCTGCACAAGAGCAGATTTATTACGAGTTCAAAGGCGAACTCATTGACCACGTATCGAGGTTAGAACAACCTGCAAATACGTCCAGGCATAACCAGGACGTTAATACCACATTATCGGCATCCACATCTGGCAAAACTCATACCAGCCTGCCTAGAATCTCATTACCCACCTTCTCAGGGAACTACAACGACTGGATCAGTTTCCGAGATTTATATCTTTCCGTAATTCATCAAAATTCGGATCTGGAAAACGTGCAAAAGTTCCATTATCTCAAAACAACACTCACTGGTGACGCTGCTAACGTGATAAAACAGTTCAGTGTCACCAATGCAAATTACTCATCCGCCTGGAAGGCATTGACCGAGCGGTATGAAAACACCCGAGTGCTAGTTTTTTCATTATTACGCACGTTTACGTCACAACAAAAAATTATCGCTGAATCAGCAAGTGCCATTAAAAGTCTACTTGACACCACGAGCGAAGCTTTAGCGTCACTGGAAAATTTGAAAGTAAATATTTCAAATTGGGATCCCCTCGTTATTCACCTCCTGGTTCAGAAACTGCCTCCAGAAACACACAAAGCTTGGGAGGAATCCATTGGAGACAGCTATGACGTTCCGACATGGCCATCATTCAAGAAATTTCTTGAAACTCGTTTCCGCACTTTGGAAGCGATAGGGTCAAATAAAGCCAAAGAAGAACGCGCAGACGGCCCTAATAACACCTCCAAAAATCTTATACAGAATTTTTTCAATTCTAATTCAGCCTGTGAGCTATGCTCTGAAAATCACGGGCTACGCTCATGTCCCCGATTCCTGAAGTTAGACGTGAGAGCTAAAATAAAAGTGGCCAAGGCTAAAAAATATTGCCTCAACTGTCTAGGTAAATACCATGCTTTAAGCAAGTGCCTAAGCAAAAACAGGTGCAATGTATGTAAACAAAAACATCATACATTACTACATTTATCAGGAGGTAAATCTCAAAATGTATCGGGAAATCCTCAAAGTCACGTAGGTAATGACTCCAGATCTATCCGAGCATCACCTCCCATCCATGACACCAACAACCACACGGATGCAGCAACTCCCAATATACTCACACATTTTACTAATGAAAGAAGGCAAGTATTACTAGCTACAGCCATCGTTTTCATCAAAACAAAACAAGGACTTCAGAGTGTGCGAGCTCTGATAGATCCCGGATCGCAAGCCACCTTTATCACAAAAGCCGTTCTACAACGCTTGAAAATTAAAACGACGTCGACAACCGTCAGAATGTTTGGTCTTATGAACACTGAAACTGCCAATTCCCAAAAAATGGCGAAATTTATTATTCAGGACACAAATGCGAATAATAACATCGAAGTCAACGCAATAGTTTTGGATCAACTCACCGAGCTCTTGCCGTCGACAAAGATCAAACCACAAAAATGGGATCATCTCCAAGAATTGAAGTTAGCCGATCCTGCATTCAACACGCCGGGAAAAATCGACTTGCTCATAGGAGCAGATATTTATCCCTCGATCCTACTCGATGGATTAAAACTTGGACCTAATAGTTCACCTGCAGCTCAAAATACCATTTTTGGGTGGATATTAACAGGTCCAACGGGTAATCAGAACGCGAACAACAAGGTTGAGATAGTATCATATGTCAACACTGTAGATGACTGTCTATTTGATATAAAGAAATTCTGGGAAATCGAAGAATGTTCATTGCATAAAGTCAATACTCCTGAAGACACCTTCTGTGAAAGCTATTTCGCAAAGACTCATTACCGAAAGTCGAATGGTTCCTATGTAGTTCGTTTACCATTTAAGGCTCTTTTAGAGAAAAATCAAGTGATGCTTGGCGCATCCCGTCAAATTGCACTTAGGCGCTTGATACACAGTGAAAAATCGGCAGAGAGAAAAGGTATGTTGCAGAATTACAACGAAGTGGTAAAGGAATATTTAACTCTGAATCAAATGGAAGAAATCACTGCAAATCAACCCGGGGGGGAACCTTGGAAAGGGAATTATCTACCACATCATGCGGTTTTCAAGGAGGCCAGCACCACTACAAAGTTGAGGGTGGTCTTCGACGCTTCTTGTAAAACAGGATCAGGCATATCCCTTAATGAATCCCTACTAACGGGCCCAGCTTTACAGCAAGATATCACCACTCTTCTATTGAATTGGCGATTTCACAGGTATGTTTTTTCTGCGGACATTGAGAAAATGTACCGACAGATTTGGATACATCCCGATGATGTGGATTATCAACGCATATTATGGCGGCCCACACCAAAACACGCTATCAAAGACTATCATCTTTTGACCGTCACTTTTGGAGTTTCGTGTGCACCATACCTAGCCATCCGAACGCTACATCAATTAGCGGAGGATGAAAAATCGACATTTCCTAATGCTTCTGAGTGTTTACAAAATGATTTTTATGTCGACGATGTACTTGCCGGTAGAGACACGATAGAGGAAGTAAATCTACTCAAACATGAACTAAAAGCACTTTTGAATAAAGGGAAATTTCCTCTGAGAAAATTTTCAGCTAACCACCAGGACATATTAACAGATTTACCCAAGGATGAAATATCCACAGAAGCACTCTTGCAACTACAAGAGGATCCCACTATAAAGGCGCTCCGCCTATCTGTGATGATGTTTTTCGCTATAAGCTGAACATAAATTTGGCGGGGCCCCTTACAAAACGACAAATTTTATCCAAAATTGCTAAACTATTCGATCCTCTCGGCAGGTTGAGCCCTGTTATTATCTCTGGGAAAATTTTAATACAAAAACTATGGTTGGCCAAGGTAGATTGGGACGCAAATATTCCCGACACCCTCAAACAAGAATGGCACAATTTTACAGATACACTACAAATAATTGAAAGCATCGAAATACCTAGGTGGATTAATTATCTGGCTTCCGCAAAAATCGAATTCCATGGGTTTTGTGACAGTTCCGAACGAGCTTATGCTGCTGTAATATACGCAAGAGTTCAGCAAAGCGACGGGGCAATCAGTACTCATCTGCTTTTATCAAAAACTAGAGTCGCTCCAATAAAAACCTTGTCACTCCCACGTTTAGAATTATGTGGGGCTCACCTACTATCCAAGCTGGTTAAAAAACTTCGAGACAATTTACGAAGAACCGCCCCAGTTTATCTTTGGACAGACTCCACTATTGTCCTCACGTGGCTGACCAATCATCCAAACCGGTGGAAGACATTCGTTGCCAACCGAATCTCGGATATCCACAATAACTTTCCAGAAAATATTTGGCGACATGTTAGATCCGAACATAACCCCGCTGACCTAGCATCACGAGGAGCCACTAAAGCAGATCTGATTTCCCGATCTCTTTGGTGGGAAGGACCAGAATGGCTTCGGGAACCTGAAACAGAGTGGCCCCAAATGTCTCGCCTTGAACCATCAAAAGCCGCCGAAGAAGAAATGAAAAGAGTTAAAACTTTTCAGGTTAACGTGGAAACTGAAAACATAATAGATCGATTTTCTAATTTTACCAGAGCATGTCGCGTAATAGCCTACTGTCGACGATTCTGGAAGAAGAATCGCTCCCCTTATCTCACTACAAAAGAAATTCAGGAGGCCAAATTAACCCTAATCAGGCTGAGTCAATTGCAGCATTATCCTGACGAAATAATAAGTCTGCGGAAAGGAGAAACCCAGCAAACCACATGTAATGCATAGAACAAAGAAATGCATTCGCCGTACATTACAAGTAAGCTATCTGAAAGTTATCAATCAGCGACTGCTTACAAGTGCCTTACAAATACATTACAAGCAATGTATTAAATTGTTAGGATTTTGGGGATTCAAAAGCGTATTATAAAGGGCCAAATACACGAGCACTCCATTCCGCCACGCTAACAAATTTTTGTTGGAGTCTTCAGTAATTAAGCTAATAAAATTATATCTCATTTCAGATAGCATACATACTGAAAATTATTCATTTTCTATTTTCGAGAGAGATATGAGGGCGACAATACGGACGTCACATGGTAGAACACATATCCAGAAATTCAGGGCATCTAAAATACAAAGTTCAACATAAAATTATAATAAATTTTGTTTTAAAAAAATATTTTATTATTAAATGCATTTTTAGTCGATTAGAATCAATGCATTTTTTCCTAGGGCAATCCTAATGCTATTCAATACATTTTATTAGTTTTATGAAATGCCTTTTGTAATGCATTTTCCACATCTATAAAATGTATTTGTAATTTATTATTTATGCATTACATACTTCTATATGAAATATATTGCTAATGCATTACAAGCAATGCATTTCATCCTAGGACATGCCTAATGGGTTTTAATGCATTCCGTATTACTTACAAAATGCTTTCTGTAATGAATTTCATTCATTTCTGAAATGTATTGTGAATTCATTTTGTATGCATTCGTGGTTTACTGGGAAACATCAACAAGAGAAGTAGCTTACTTTCACTCAATCCATTTCTAGACGACCAAGATGTATTACGGGTCGGAGGGCGTTTAGAGCATGCAAACCTACCCTTCGAAGAAAAGCATCCAATCATCTTGGCTTGTTCCTCAAAGCTCGCAGTCTTACTTATCAGACATATCCATCAAGTTACCATGCACGGTGGCCCGAATCTCACACTTACGACTCTGAGGAAAACTTACTGGATACCTAGAGCAAAATCCGTCATTAGAAGTCAGTGGCATCAGTGCATCATTTGCTCGCGATGGAGACAGCAGCCAACAACGCAAATAATGGGCAATTTACCTAAATTACGAATTGAGTTAACGAGACCCTTCGCTACAGTCGGCATCGATTTCGCTGGACCCATTAACATAAAATTAAGTAAGCTGCGAAACTCAAAGACAGCCAAAGCGTATATAGCAGTTTTCGTGTGTTTCGCTACAAAAGCTCTACACATAGAAGCGGTATCGGATCTGACATCCGAAGCATTCGTCGCCGCACTGAGAAGGTTTTTCTCTAGACGAGGTGTTTCAAGAGACATTTACACTGATAATGGAACCAACTTTGTAGGCGCTTCCAGATCATTGGATAAAGAAATAGAAGGTGCCTTGAAAAACAACATCCCAATAGCTGCAGAAAAGTATGCAAATCATAAGGTTAACTGGCATTTTATCCCACCAGCAGCCCCGCATTTTGGTGGATTATGGGAGGCTGGCGTAAAATCTATCAAATACCACCTACGCAGAGTGATTGGACAAAGTTTATTAACGTTTGAGGAACTAATGACGACTCTCACCCAGATCGAGGCAGTCCTTAACTCCCGTCCATTGTGTCCACTTTCTGAGAATCCGGAAGACCTTACGTCTTTAACACCAGCTCATTTTCTTATCGGCAACGCACAGTCATCAATACCTGAAACGGATTGGAGTTCTTATCAGCAATCTCACCTATCCAGATGGCAGTATCTACAAAAACTAAAATATGATTTTTGGAATCGTTGGCAGGCGGAATATCTTCATCGTTTACAACAACGACCCAAATGGAAGATTGAAGAGCCGTTGATAAGAGTTGGCACGCTAGTGCTACTTAAGGAAGAAAACTTGCCTCCTTCAGCTTGGAAACTAGCGCGAGTAATAGAATTGCATAGCGGAAGAGATGGTAAGGTACGAGTAGTTACGGTAAAAACCTCAACTAATCAACTGAAAAGAGCCATATCGAAGATATGCTGTCTGCCTTTTAAAAATTAAGTAGCACTAATAAATCAATTTATTAGGTTAAGATGTAAATATACATATATTATCTATATACAACTACACAATAATTTAGGAAAACATCTCTTTCTCGCAGATCAAAGGAAACCCTGAGATTGCAAAATGTGGAAAATCGGCATTATAATTAGTTTGATTGGCAATGTTAGCTCTTTAATTGCTTACGACTGTGGTCATGAGCAAATAAATAAAACAGTGATTTCTTTATTAAATGTCGAACCATGCAATATTGAAAACCCGACCACTAAATACGAGGAGGAGGATATACAGCTCTTAGAACTAAATGAAGTGACCTCTGTCCATATATACCAATGTAAAATTAATGTTTTGCAATCGGTGTATTATTGCGGTATGTTCAGTCACCTTTCTGTGGTCCCGGGAGGGCTAAGTACCTTCATAATGGAAATATCTAAAGAAACCTGTATTAAAATACATCAATTTGGTACGTTAGAACTGCAAAACAACCGGGTTATAGCAGGTATCAAGACCAACTCATCTACCCGATTCACCGAAGTTATTGCTGGAACAGTTGACCCCAAAGGCAATTGCCAAGGCACAACATACACCTATGGACAAACGTCGTGGAACGACGTTATAGTCATTCACGCCATGGAAGTGACCATAATGGACTACAACGGTAGTGCGCACTTGAACAATGACGAAATCATACTTCGTAACAATTTAGTATGTCCGTATATGAAGGGCAGGTGTATCGACCCTGAGTACGGTATCAGTTTTTGGAATTTGCTTACAGATGTAGGATGTGAAGCTGTGGGTTATAATGTACTCTATCAAGGAAATGCTACCAAAACACAAAGCTTGGATGTATATAGAAAAGAAACTCACACCATATACACAGTAAGCGTTGGAGAAGTCATTTTTGCACTAGAGACAGTAAAACCAATCTCGGTATGCCACTATGACGGCTATCAAACGGAGCATCCTCGTCTAGTCATTGTGAAGAAGTCACGACATGGTTACCCGTTTATTAAGAAGCCAATGAACACAAAAGGGTTGGACTTGTTCACTTATATCAATGCCAAATTTGTTTATGTAGAACGTCACATAAAGGCGCAAATCCAGACGCTCTACCTTAATCTCCTGAAAAGGAAATGTGAACTTGAAAGGGAGGTCTTAAAACCCCAGCTAGTCGCAGCCCATCAACATCCCACAGAATTTGCTTTCATGAGAATGAAAGAGCCAGGGTATACCGCCATATCAAGAGGAGAAGTCCTCTACCTCATCAAATGTCAAGCAGTCGAAGTTATAATCCGAAAAACCGAACGGTGTTTTAGCGAGCTCCCCGTCACATATCAAAATCGAAGCTTCTTCATCACACCGATAACACATCTGCTCCAAGAATTTGGTACGGAGATACCTTGCTCGTCGACCCTTACCTCAACTTATTTTTTACACGGAACCTGGTATGGATTTTCGCCACAAATCCATCGCTTAGAGTCACCCGAGTCACTAAAACCATCAGAAGATATACCGTGGAAATATAATGATCCTCATGAATTGATTAAATCTGGAATATACTCTTATGAAAGTGTCAATGACCTACGAAAGCAGATAATGTACCCTTCAGAACGTCAAGCAATTGAGAACATCGTTACCAAGGCTTTAGTCGGACACGACATAGATCAACAGGATATCAATATTCTACACCTCTTCTCGAATCATCATTTTACTCAAATATCGGAATATCTGTTTCAAACCTGGTCTATATTCTCAACTTTAGGTCAAGTATCTGCTGGATTCATTGGGTTGTGGCTCATAATACGCTTAGTTAAATACCTCATAGGGGTAATTATCAACGCCAAGCTCATCTCTACACTCCGAGGAAAAAGCTGGTGGCTACTCGCAGCAACGTGTAACACACTTACCACATATCTGGTGCATAAAGACTTGCGACAATCTCATCAAGAACCAAACATACAATTGACGTCGGTGTGCACCGAGTCACCTCAACAAGCAGCAGAGGAGACCAATGAACTTCCGACAAATGGAGTTCGAGAGTTAAGTAGCAGCACTGTGACATTAGACTCACTTCAACGCCAACGGGGCCTCGGTAGCCTAGGGGTAAGGCGCCTGACTACTATCCCAGAGGTCCCGGGTTCGAATCCCGGCCAGCCCACGGTCCTTCGCCTTTTCCACTTTTCCACCCACCTAACTTTCCTTCTTTTCTCTCCCCTCTTTACATTCCTGATTCCCCTGTCATAGCCTTCGCTAGTCCTTCTCCGCTCCACCAAGCGCATGTCATCGGTTGGTTGAAGAGATTCAACTCGTTTCAGGAGGCATAACACTCCAGCGAGTTGTTTCTCAAATGCCCCGATGCCAGAGTCGCGAAATGGTTGGAAGTAGGTGGATATATCGTATATCGCGGCTAGGTTGTGGCAGCTCCTTCCTACTTCTCCTTAATCTACTTCTCATCTTCCGGCTAGAGCTGCTGTTCGACATTCTATAGGAAAAAATAGATTGTCGAGCAGTACAAAGGGGGCTTTCCCTAAGTCTCTAGTCTATCACAAAAAAAAAAAAAAAAAAAACAAAAATATATCCATCACTAATTTCTAAAGCATAAACCAACTTGCATTGCATTTTCCTCCGCTTTATCCACAAACAAACTCATCTCCATTCCATATCCTTTATCTATATCCCTAATCTGGGGCGAGTCGGAACGCCCATCAAATAACTCCTTGCACTAGGAATCCATTGTGGTTCGGAGGAAATGCCAGCCACATAACCCCATTTAATTAGTATTTTTTTTCTATCTTTGAAATACAGATATTTCAACGCGGCCCAAAATGTTCAACGTCCCGGTGAACAACCCGTTGCTGCAACCATCAAATGTTCAACGTCCCACAAAGTGAACAACCCGTGGCTGCAACCATCAGCAAGCGAAGAACAATAATTAGGTCAACCAATGCTGAAACAACTACGCTCAGCTGTTGGGAAATTGCGACAGGTTGTGACCGGCAATAACCCCCGGGTTCATCATTCCAATCAGCCAGCACGCACCTACCATCGTTGGGCAGTGAGGGCAGTGAGTACCACGCCGCCGCGAAAGCAACAGTCAGAATTACAGTCAGAATTATTATGAAGTTTATATTATCTTAAAGTCATTGTGTATTAATTAAAGTGTTCATTATTCTTGTATTTATATTATCTCAAATTCATTGTGCATTAATTAAAGTGTTGTCATTATTCTTGTATTTATATTATCTCAAATTCATTGTGTATTAATTAAAGTGGTTTTCACTATTTTGAATCTACATCTTTTAATGTGTGAGTGAGTGTAGCAACCAAGGACAAACCACGGAAGGAAGAAAGAGGCAAAAAACAATCTACTTCAGATTTGCGATCACAAACAGCGAATAACTACGAATAGCTACTCACGATTCTTTGGTATGGAACGTAGACGAAGCATCACAATATTTTAAGGAAAATTACCAGAATGGTGAAAGAAATACTAGATTGTTGGGTAAGGCGATTTTGTCAATTTCAAATTCAGGGTAACATTTGATTAATTAATACTAGGAGATGCTGGCTACCCACTGCAACCATGGCTGCTAACACCATTCCGATTAGCCCAAGAAGGCACCGCACAGAGCCGATTTAACAAGGCGCATAGTACAGCACGAATGACAGTTGAGAGGACAATTGGAGTGCTCAAAAACCGTTTTCGGTGTCTTTTGGGAGCAAGGCAGCTGCACTATAGTCCTGAAAAGGCAACAAAAATTACGAATGTGTGTTGTGCCCTACACAACATATGCATTCACTATAATGTCAGCAATGAAGGTTTAGAGGAGGAAGAAACACTGACCCCTGAAGCAGGCTCCTCGACTTTCAACGAAAATATAGAGTTGGAGACGACAGAAGCCAATGGTATTAGAAATGCCATTTTAGAAAGTTTTCAATAAATAACTGAAGGTATTTTTTATGAAATAAATTTGCTCAACTTCATTTAATAGAAGTAAATTTCAGACTTGCGTGGTTCTAAGACTGAAGGCGACACGACATCTGCAACATTTCTAGGAGCGAGCCACTTGCATTTTGAATATCAAGGAATTCGTTTAAAAAAAGCTAAGTAGAAATATATTGAAATTGAATTAATGAATAAAATACAGCCTCATTTTAGGTTCCATTCATGACTGAAGCTTCAAGAACTACGTTTTGCATACCTACATTAAACAAAAGCTAAGTATAAATATGTTGCAAATGAATTTAAAAATCAAATACACCCCCATTTTCGCGTCCTGTATGACTTCGGTTGGATCATCCCCGATAAACCAATAGCTCGAAGCTAATAATTTTATATAGTTTAATATTTCTATTTATACTTTTTATTGCATGTTCTTGTTAGTTTATAAATAAATTAAAAAAAATAAAATTATAGTTACAAAATGAAAAAACTTAATCTAACATAAACACATTCATTTAAATAAAATAATTTATTCCAAAAAAATAAATAGAGCCTTTTTTTAAAATAACAAATTATTTTTATTGCATATTTTTCAGATCTATAGTTTTAAAATAAATAAATAAAAATAACAAAAAAAAAAAATAAAAAAAAAATTTTAAGAAACTCTTTTCTTTACCTTAAAATATTGATCAGTTGTGAACACAAAATTAATATAAATACTAAAAAAATCGACTAAAAGGTAAAAAATAAGAAGATTTTAAACAATATAAACTTTTAAATCAAAATGGAAAAAATCTCACACATTCCTTAAAGAAAAGCGTGGGGTGCGTTTTTATGAAACAAAATGCTCAATTAGTGAAAATTCGTAGCTGTCTAAAATGTTAAAATGTACTCACGGCAGTCATGTTTTTTTAAGTTCAGGTTGGTATGGGCGCCCCACGCTTTTCTTTAAGGAATGTGTGAGATTTTTTCCATTTTGATTTAAAAGTTTATATTGTTTAAAATCTTCTTATTTTTTACCTTTTAGTCGATTTTTTTAGTATTTATATTAATTTTGTGTTCACAACTGATCAATATTTTAAGGTAAAGAAAAGAGTTTCTTAAAAATTTTTTTTTATTTTTTTTATTTTTTACTTTTTAGTAACGAATAGCGTTAATTAATACGTTACAATTTCCAAACTTTTAATTAGATTATCATGTTAAATAAGGAAACTTTTTTACATGTTTTGCATTTGTTTCTTTACAACAGTTCTCAAGTGCAGCCCAAAAATGCACAATTTGATGACCCCTCAAAAATTTAATAGCGCTCTACGTTTTTCTTACATTTTGAAAGGTAGTGTGCTCGCGTATACTGGCTGGAGCAATAAAAACTAAAAACTGGAAACATATTTTTTGCATCTTTTTAAATCATATTTTTATTTGCTATTGGTAGCTATGTTATGTCTTCCGCCATTTTTAGTGAACGCCATATTTGATTTAAAACGACGTCATACAGTTTACTTTCTTACTCACTTTAATACACTTTCATTTGATATCCATACCGAGAGCGAAGTAAATAAAAGGGTAAACCCCCATTTTGTGTTGGCCGCCATTTTGAATTGAAATGACGGGACACAGACAACAGTATTCTAATTGTCACTCCCTTCCATTTGATACCCATGCCGAGCGCGTTGTAAAGAAAAATTGATCCTCTGTTTTGTGTTGGCCGCCACTTTTATGCCGCCATTTTTCTACCGCCATTTTGAATTTAGGATGACGCTAATTGTATTCAACTTGTTATAACCTTTCATTTGATACCCATATCGAACGAGTGGCTTGTAAAGAAAAATGTAATCCATCATATTTTTTTGGCCGCCATTTTTAATTTGGAACTATCATTTTCGTGTGTTTTCGTCGGAAATACACATGTCTGTTAATTTTTACCAATTTTTATTGAAGGGAAGTGAATTTTAACACTCTACATTGAGTAGAACGAATAATTCCAAGCATTTTTTATTAAAAATCGTTTTTTGTTACTCAACAACAAAATCAACAACAAAAAATGTAACAAAATGTCATATTCGTGTATTGTCATCGGGAATATGTATGCCTGCCTACGTTACAAGATTTGATGCTCCGAAGTGAAAGTAAAGAAAAGAGTTTAATAATCTCTTTTGTTTTTTCCTTTTGTAAATGTATTTAAAACAAATTCATTGTAAATAAATAAAATTTATATTTCAAATTAAAATAAATTCATTGCAATCATTTGAAAATAAAATTCATTTTTTGGTCTTTTAAATATATGTACTTAATTAAAAAAAATTATTATTTGAACGCTTTAAAATAAAAATCAATTATTTATTTTGTAAATATAAATAAAATAAATTCAATAAATAAATAAAATTATTTGAAATTACAATAATTTCATTACAAATATACTAAAATATATTCATTGTAATTAAATTAAAATAAATAAAATTTATAATTGCAAATTAAAAAAAATAAATACTGCCTCTTTTTTTAAAATAACAAATTATAACTAGATATATAGTTTTGAAATAAATAAATAAAAATAACAAAAATAAATTCATTTAAAAAAGTAAAGAAAGAATTATAGAAAAAAAAATTAAATAAGCGTTAAGCGTTAGAAACTAAAATAATTTCATTGCAAATATACTAAAATAAATTCATTGTAATTAAATTAAAATAAATAAAATTTATAATTCCAATAAAAAAAAATAATTGTCCACATTAATTGTCGCCTCCTCCACATGATTCCATTGGCAAACTGATGTTTTTTTACCAGTAAAGTAATAAGATGCTTCAAAACAATATATAAAAAAATTCCCTTTTAGATGTACCTCCACCTGCAGCATAGGCAAAAGTTCAAAATCTTCGATCTTGCGACTTCCAGTTGGCTCCCTATAAAAGTTGATGATGATACCTTAAACAACGTTACATTAATAAAATGATTCATAACAATATATATTAAAAAAAATTCCCTTTTAGGTGCGCCTCCATCTGTAGCATAGGCTTAAAATCTTCGCGCTTGCTTCGAAATGTTTGTTCCCTAAAAAATGTAAGATACATAAAATAATTCGTGATATATATAACAAAATTCAAATTACATATAAACAGTGTCTTAATTATCCAGCAGGTCCTTCACCTTTTTTAATTCTAGAGCTAGCAGTTCCTTTTTGACACGAAGTTTGTCAAGTGCAACAACTTCCATTGCTTCATGGTGACTCTTGCTTTCTGCCCGTTGTTCTTCCAAAAGCGCCTTTTTAAATCTAAATTTTTCCCTGGCGATACCTTCTAACGCTTCATAGTGGCGTTTGGTGTACATTTCTTTATCTTCCAGCAGTTTTGTTTGCTTCTTTGATTCTTGATACATTGTCCGACCCCATTTCATAGCAATATATAAGGGATATATATATATATATATATATATATATATATATATATATATATATATATATATATATATATATATATATATATATATATGTGTGTGTGTGTATCCTCACCTCGTATCTACACCTTGTCGTGGTGGTGAGGCTTCTTCCTAACTAAGATAGATACACGAAATCCCAAGGTGGAAACAATCGTGCTGAGGGGATGTATGGTACTGCGTCAGTGTACCGCTAACGATGAACTCCGAATACCAGGCGACCTTCGGTTTCAATGTAGCCTTCCCGTGGTAATGCGGAGCTCTGCCATGGGTGACTGTCCTTTCTCGCGCAACTCGTGGGATTCAACATAGAGAAACACACAAAAACCAATGAGGTTGGAGCACCTCCCAAAGCTCCAAACACAGCCAGGGCTTTTATAGTCCAACAAAGGGCGACTCCGGATGGTAACTCCATCCAAAGGAGCAGAAAGACGGTGAGAACACCACCACCAAAGAGTGCTAAGGACCAGGAGCATCCCGGTTCTGAGCAACAAAGTGCGGCTCAAGAAGGAAATCCAAATTCCGTTCCTAGGAGCAACAAAACGGTTAGAACACCGCCATTAAAGTGCATCAAGGACCTTGGGTCAGCGGAAAATGGCGAAGTGAGGGTGAGCACTCCGGCGACCACAGCGGAGGAGGCTCAATCATCCCCTTTTGATAAATTAGGGGTTATGATAAGAGACCTCATGGAGTATGTCGACGCAAAGAAAAACGTCGAGCTCGCCATAAAGGAGAAAATTAGGCGGGTTAGGTCTACCTACCTCAAGGCCAAGGAGGAAATAACTACCCAGCAGAGGGCGAAAGAGCTGAAGGATACGTCGGCTCAAACAGAAGTTTCGCCGCACAAAAAAGAGAGCCGTTCAACCGGGGATGCTGTAGAGAAACGGCCCCAAGAAAAGAGCAAAGAGCCGCGGCCGCGCAAGCGCCGTAGAGAGCTCAACGAGGAGGTGCAGCTGCAGCAGCACACCCCCAAGAGAAAAAAGGGAAAGACTCCCGACGCAGTGGCCGAGCCAGCCCCGATAGCGGCACGCCCGGTTGAATGCGAGAGTGGGAACCGGGAAAGCTCTGCCTGGAAGAAGGCGGAAAGAAAAAAGAGGAAAAAAAAGAAAAGAAGACTGAAAGAGGCCAACAAGCTGAGGCAAAGGACCCGGTCGGATGCAATTATCATCACGACCAAAGGGGAAGCAACGTACGCGGAGATCCTTCGCAAGGTGAGGACAGATGCCTCCCTGGCGGAACTGGGAAACAGCGTAAATAGAGTTAGGAGAACGCAAAAGGGCGATCTCCTGCTAGAGCTAAAGAGGGGAGATGCTAAGACCGGGGACTTAGAACAGAAGGTTAAAGCATCGATTAACGGTGTGGCTGAAGTGAGAGCCAGTACAAATACGGTAGTGATCGAGTGTAGAGACTTGGACGAGATCACAACCAAGGAAAAGGTGTGCGAAGCACTGAGGACCCAGCTAGGTCTGACGGTCGAGGAAAAGGATGTCCTCAGGCTAAGAGAGTCGTGCGGGGGCACTCAGACGGCGTTTATAAGCCTGCCTGTTGAAGCTGCGAAGAAGGCTATCGCAGCAGGTAAAGTTCGAGTCGGCTGGGTGGTATGCCGAATGCGGGAGCGGGTATCGCTTAAACCGTGCTTCAAATGCATGAAGTTCGGCCACAGCGAAAAACTGCAGCAGCAGCCAGGATAGAGGAAGGCTGTGCCGAGGCTGCGGAAAAGAGGGTCACAAAGTAAAGGAGTGTGACCAAGCTGCCAAATGCCTAATTTGTAGGGAGGTAGAGGGCAGGGATAGTGGGCACGCGACCGGAGGTAGTAGATGTCCGGCATACAAGGAGGCACTAAAAAGCAAGCGAAGATAAGGTTCATACAGATTAACTTGAACCACTGTCAAGCGGCACAAGATTTGCTGGCACAGACAGTTTTCGAGGAAAAAATCGACGTCGCAATCGTCTGCGAGCAGTATAGAAACCTGCACAGCGGCGTCTGGATAAACGATAGCAGCGGCACGTCAGCGATATGGACGTGCGGGAGCCGAGCCATGGAAGATACCATGAGAAGCCCAGAGAATGGCTTCACGCGGGCAAAAGTAGGCGGAATACACGTCTACAGCTGCTATGCGGCGCCAAGCCTGACACTAGACGATTACGAGTCGATGCTGGATAGGTTAGCCTCCGACGCGAGTCGCCATCACCCGGTAATATTAGCGGGTGATTTCAATGCTTGGGCTGTCGAATGGGGCAGTCGACAAACGAACGCAAGAGGGCGCATACTTCTAGAAGTATTCTCGCGACTTAACGTAGTGTTAGTCAACACTGGAGGCGAAAACACCTTCCAAAGGGGTGGGAGAACATCTGTAATCGATATCACTTATGTGAGCGATTCAGTGGTCAAAGACCTACAGTGGTGGGTGAGCGATCTGTACACGCACAGTGACCACCAAGCCATCATCTTCGAGGCTGGTCAGCGTATAGAAAAGAGGAATCCTAGGTACGGAACGGCTAGAGGATGGGCCGTTAAGAAACTCGACGCAGAGGTATTCGAGGAAGTATTCCTGCATGATGCGAGGTCGGCAGGAGGTGCCAGGGAAGGGGCAGAGAAAATAGAAGAATCAGTGATTTGGGCATGTGACGCATCCATGCCACGGCGCGCCGGCAATCGTAGACTCTCACCAAACTTCTGGTGGAACGCAGAGATCGATGAATGCCGAAGGATCTGTCTGAAAGCGAGAAGGAGAACTCAGAGAAGCCGGAACCGTCCGGAATTCGATGAACTCCTTCAGAGGTATAAGGAAGCGAGAAAAATGCTGAACAAGGCCATCGCTAGAAGTAAATCCGAGCACTTCAAAAGGTTGTGCAGAGAAGCAGACTCGGACCCCTGGGATGGAGCCTATAAAATGGTTATGTCAGCGGTCAAGGGCAAACGCTCTCCGCCGATCACCTGTCCCGCGCTGCTCCAGAGTATTGTGTATGTCCTGTTTCCACAGAACGTACGCACGGTCGATCTACCCACCCTCCAGGTGGACCCAGAAGAGATACCTGCGGTGACCGCAGATGAGATTCTGGAGGCTGCAAAAAAGGTAGCCATCAATAAGGCCCCTGGCATGGATGGCATACCAAATAAAGCGGCGAAGCTAGCAGCTTCAATAGCGCCAGACAGGTTCGCTGAAGTCTTCAGAGCGTGCCTGAGAGAGGGGATCTTCCCGGAGCGATGGAAACAGCAGAAACTCGTGCTCCTACCGAAGCCGAACAAGCCTTTAGGGGACCCGTCGTCCTACAGACCGATATGCCTCCTTAGTTGCATAGGCAAACTTTTCGAGCGGGTGATCTGTAACAGGATTCTCCCTAGCGTCGAAAGGGTAGGTGGCCTGTCGGACAAGCAATTCGGCTTTAGAAAGGCAAGGTCGACGACTGATGCAGTCAATATGGTGGTGGGCATAGCAAGAGCCGCCATAGAGAAAAATCACTGCTGCGCATTGATAACCCTCGACGTAAAAAATGCTTTCAACTCTGCGAGGTGGAGCAAAATAGTTGAGGCGTTGATCAAGCTAGGCACACCAAAGTACCTAGTGCGTGTAGTGGCCGACTACCTGCAGGGTAGGTCGCTTCATTGTGATTCGGATGATGGTCCTAAAGTGTTCGGGACAACATGCGGTATCCCGCAAGGTTCCGTCCTGGGCCCTCTCCTATGGATCGCAATGTACAATGATGTGTTGGGGCTTCGTCTTCCAAAGGAAGCAGTGGCGATCGGGTTTGCAGATGATATCGGGGTAGTTGTAGAAGGAAAACACCCAGATGACATCGAATTGTACGCAAACGAAGCGATCTGGGAAATTGAAGCGTGGTTAGAACGCGCGGGGTTGAAGCTTGCTGAGCACAAAACGGAAGTAGTGCTGATCAGCAAGCGACGAAAGCTAGTATCCGTAAGGATAAAAGTAGGGGAACAGATAATCCACTCACAGCCCGCACTAAGGTACCTGGGAGTGATGATCGACCGGAGGCTAAACTTCAAAGCGCACTTGGAGGGCACGGCAGACAAAGCGTCTGCGATTTGTGCAGCACTCGCAAGAATGCTGCCCAATGTTGGGGGCCCTAGACCGAGTCGCCGCCTCCTCTTGGGGAGGGTGGTCAGCTCAGTCCTGTTATACGCAGCGCCAGTGTGGGCAGCAGCGTTAAACAGGACTGCAAATTGTAGGAAATGGAGGGCCGCATATAGGCTAAGTGCACTACGCGCTTGCTGCACGTACAGGACCACGTCCGACGATGCGGCGTGCGTGATAGCGGGGATGATCCCTGTAGATATTCTGGCGAGGGAGGGTATGCGTCACACACACACAATACATATTTGGTAACTCACTATATATATAAAACAACTTGTTTTAAATATAATAATAATAATTTATTCCGAACTAAATTTTCTTCACATGAAATTTATAAAATATCAATGACAATTAATTGCAGCGCCGACTTAGATTTTTTATTAACCGTTGATTTCTCCAATTTCGACAAACTTTATTTTGAACAAATCGTCGAAATAGATAAAATTCAGCTAACTTCATGTGGTGAACGTCAGCTTTAGGCGACATCTGTGGCGAAAAATGAACTAGAAGTTTAGTTTCTGCTACCCATCCATTTCCGGTTATTTTCCCCATAAGAGTTTTAACTCCTTGTCTAGGCTCCATGATAGAATTTTTCAAACTCCGTGACACAAAAAATTTGAGCAGTTCTGCGCACCTCGTTGCCAAATTTTATAAATAATGTTCTATCATTTCCCCTCTTTTTAATTAAAACGGCAACAAACATTGAAAAAATTCAACAAAATAATTTGGGAAGGGATGCGCGCATGCCGAATGAATAAAGTTAATTTATCTTTCTATGTGTTGAGCAGAGCTTTTAAATACATGTAAAGCCCCTGCTCAACAAAGGCAGTTTATTCAACATAATAAGCATAATTTTACTTTAATTTTGCGAAATATTTCTCATTTCTAAATTTAAAATAATTTAAAAAAAATGCTGAAAAAATTCCCTTTGAATAAATGAGCGTTTTCATTCATAAACCGACAGTTCCCCGCAGTCGCAAGCAACACAACCTCCCCTGGCAGAAGCGCGTATGCGACTGGCAGGAAACGTCAACAATCTAGTAATCAAAGTGATAAAAACACAAAATTTCGTATTTTTTAGTAAAAATTACTACAAATTATTTCTGTAGCATATGTGTAAAATATAATAACCTTAAAATAAAAAAAATATATTAAAACGGTGTTTTTCAGTCATAATTTGTAAATGTTTTAAATAATCATTGAAGTCCCAGAAAGATACACCTCCCGGTAGCAATACGCAGTCGCGACTGATTACATGGCAACAAGTGATTTAATAGGAGGAGTTAACTGAAGCTTTTGTCTGAACTTTTAAACATTTTTAAGAGCTTAGCTGGGGAACATGCGCGGGATGTCACGAGGTTTGAAAACAACTATACCTCTAAGGCTGACCGTATACCAAAGCTTCAATGCAGCCGTTCGTCGCTTATTGATTATAGTTTTTGGCGGCTTTCACACTGAGGCAACAAGCAATAGCAATATCTGCTGCTTCTAAACATGCAGTGAGTATCTCCAGAAATCGCTGGAAAGTGATAATAGCATATTGAAAACGCTTATTTAGATGGCGTAGGGGGAACTATTTCTTTTTCTAAAATTAGGAACTCCTCAGGCGAATCTTAGCATTGGGATACATGCGCAAGGATGCAGGAAAATCGTGAGATTAGCACTAATGCTGGAAATGAGTGTGTAAAACCATTTCTTTTTTCTAAAATTAGGAACTCCTCAGGCGAATCTTAGCATTGGGATACATGCGCAAGGATGCAGGAAAATCGTGAGATTAGTGCTGGTGTGGAACGCCCTACAAATCATTCTATATGTTTTTCAAAAAAAAAGGTACAATTGAAAAGCGAAGTAGAGAGTGGCTTTACCTAAGCAGTCCCCCAACTAAATTCTCCACTTCTCCAAAGCTGCTTGTCCTCCGTATCGAATGAGAGCCGGGCTATTGAGTATGCTAATGTCGCATTTTATGTCGACGAATAGAATTGCCCGTTTTCTTTTTTTCTATAAAATTTATGAAAACTCCCTTGAGTCGTCGGGCAGATTCTCACTTGTTTGGGTATAATTCTGGACTACACCTTACCATCTGCCTTCTCTTGTAATGGGGTTTGTAAGGGCTCATCTAGCACCAAGAAAATAAGGGGTACCCCTTACCAGATGAGTACTTATTTCAGTGCTCCATCGGTAAGGCCTTCCTAGATTTCCTACTGGGAAGGCAGTTTATCCATCATAATAAGCATAATTTTACTATAATTATGCTAAATATTTCTCATCCCTAAATTTAAAATAAATTAAAAGAATTGCTGGAAAAATTTCTTTTAAAGATATGAGCATTTTCATTCATAAATTGAGAGTTCTCCGCAGCCGCAAGCAACACAACCTCCCCAGGCAGAAGCGCTGGCGGAAAATGTCAAAAAACTAGTAATCAAAGTGATAAAAACACAAATATCGTATTTTTTAGTAGAAATTACTACAAATTATTTCTGTGGCATATGTGTGAAATATAAAAACCTTAAAATAAAAAAAATATATAAAAACGGGTGTTTTTCAGTATTAATTTGTAAATTTTTTAAATAATCATTGAAGTCCCAGAAAGATACACCTCCCGGTAGCAATACGCAGTCGCGACTGATTACATGGCAACAAGTGATTTGATAGGAGGAGTTAACTGAAGCTTTTGTCTGAACTTTTAAACATTTTTAAGAGCTTAGCTGGGGAACATGCGCGGGATGTCACGAGGTTTGAAAACAACTATACTTCATGAGGTATTAAGGGTTCTTTAGGATTTCCAGCTCTATATTTTTGGCAAACGCTACATGAAGAAACATACTCTTCTTGTTCGATGACTGCTGCAGCTCAACTTTAAGCAGAAAAAGTTAGCAATTTGCGTTCTTTGAGACTTTTTGACAGATCTTTTTTGCTCCCATTTGCCTTGTTCTGCGTTGAGAGTTCTCGCTTATTCTGCTCCACCAAATTTTTAGAAACAGGCAGAGCAGCCAAATTCTTCTTCTTTTGGCAATTGTCATATTGAAAGCAGGGAAAATCGGAAAATTGATTTATGAATGATTTATTCGGAAAATACTTGAAAACATTAAAATATACACATTAATTTAATAAAAATAACAATTGTTATGCTATTCAATTGTTTTTATTGGTATATATTTCTTCTTCTAAAATTGACATTCGTATCTAACCTCTAAAAAGAGAATTTGGAGCAGAATTTAGCAGAAAGGTGTTTTTTGAGCTTGTTGCTATTATCTGATTTTTTCTGCTCTGACATCAATTTGACAGCCGCTCCCAATTGAGCTGCTCTGTTCTGCTCTGAACATTTTAAGCAGTTATCGAACACAAATTAGAAAAGTTAAAAAAGGAAGGGAATCAAATAATTCAATGCATTTCTCTTTGTTCTCTCTGCATTTCTCTCTTTTCTGCTCTCCACAAAGCTTTTTCCCATAATTAAGCAAAAATAATTAAGGTATTCATTTCACTTTTCAAATATTTGTAGTTTTGCAGTTTCGTAGTTCCATTGATATGAACGACTACATTACATATTTTTCGTAGTCCTTTTTTTCCATTGTTCGTATTATTGCTAAGTGTCATTTTTAAGTTGTAATATTTTGAAGGGGTTGTTTTTGAGAAAATGGCGAAAAACAAGAATTATTGGAAGTATTTATCGATAAAGCTGTTCTCAATGCTAGCCATTATTTAAATACACAGCAATTAAATAATTAAAAACAGCTGACAACTGAGAATAGTTACAGCACAGATTTAACAATCTGTAATACAGATGTTCCGCTTTATACAAAATTTTATCACCAGAAAATTTTCTGTGGGATTTATTATAAATACAAGGGAGAAGCTTTAGGATACACATTCCACAAAGCTCTCTCCGCATTTCCCCACGTTCGCTGTTGATAGGCAAAGGAAGAGAGGAAGCGCGAAACGAGGTGGCTTCGAAACTTCATTCCACACGGGCGAAATGTATTTTTCCTCCACTCGCCATTGCAGACTTATCCCAAACGTAGACGGGTTACGAGGGAGTGTGGGCAAGTAAGTTACGATCTTACGCAGTTCTTGAGTGGAAATATAACATATGGAAAATACCTGTATCGTTTCGAGCACGATGGCTCAGCGCTGTGCCTGTGATTAATAACCAGATATCCAGTCTTCTTTTATTTTGAGTTTCAGCTAATATGGGTCGAAACCAGAGACATTCTTCATATCAGACGCTCAGTTACTCTCAAATCTTGGGTGGGTATTTTCTGGGTGGATACTCCTACCCACCATAGCCACATTATCCATCGGATATGTGTATATGCGTATTTTTACGAGGTTTGTGATGAAATGATGTATGCACACGATATAATTGATCAACTGTACGTGGATACCGGACGTCTATATCGCTAAACTCAAAAAAAGGCAAAGGTGTGAAAATAAACTACCTCATTCTTCTTGCTCTTAAAATATCAAAATGATGAAATTATTTGTTTTTGATAGATTAATCCTTACTAATATTATAAATGCGAAAGTAACTCTGTCTGTCTGTATGTATGTTACGCTTTCACGCCTAAACCGCTGGACCGATTTTGATGAAATTTGCAACAGACATAATTTAGACCTTGGAGACGGACATAGGCTATTTTTTTTGGGAAAAAAGGGTTGAAGGGGATGAAATGGGGTTAAATAAGTTGTAAGGGGATTTATTTTCTTTACTTTTTTTCTATTGTATAAAAAGTAACTGACTGAAAAACAACGCACAACCTAAACCGCTAGAGCTAAAGGGCTGAAACTTTTGACAGTGCATCCCTAGCGATTTTTCGAAATTCATCCCCTAAGGGGGTGAAATGGGGTTTTTCCAAACCGCTATATATATAGGGCTGAAATTTTGACAGTGCATCCCTATAATGGCGTGGACATCCACTATAGAGCGATTTTTCGAAATTCATCCCCTAAGGGGGTGAAATGGGGTTTTTCCAAACCGCTATATATATAGGGCTGAAATTTTGACAGTGCATCCCTATAATGGCGTGGACATCCACTATAGAGCGATTTTTCGAAATTCATCCCCTAAGGGGGTGAAATGGGGTTTTTCCAAACCGCTATAGATATAGGGCTGAAATTTTGACAGTGCATCCTTATAATGGCGTGGACATCCACTATAGAGCGATTTTTCGAAATTCATCCCCTAAGGGATGGAAATGGGGTTTATCCAAACCGCTATAGCTATAGGGCTGGAATTTTGACAGTGCTTCCCTATAATGGCGTGGACATCCACTATAGAGCGACTTTTCGAAATTCATCCCCTAAGGGGGTGAAATGGGATTTTTCCAAACCGCTATAGATATAGGGCTGAAATTTTGACAGTGCATCCCTATAATGGCGTGGACATTCACTATAGAGCGATTTTTCGAAATTCATCCCCTAGGGGGGTGAAATGGGGTTTATCCAAACCGCTATAGCTATAGGGCTGAAATTTTGACAGTGCATCCCTATAATGGCGTGGACATCCACTATAAAGCGATTTTTCGAAATTCATCTCCTAAGGGGGTGAAATGGGGTTTTTCCAAACCGCTATAGATATAGGGCTGAAATTTTGACAGTGCATCCCTATAATGGCGTGGACATCCACTATAGAGCGACTTTTCGAAATTCATCCCCTAAGGGGGTGAAATGGGGTTTTTCCAAACCGCTATAGATATAGGGCTGAAATTTTGACAGTGCATCCCTATAATGGCGTGGACATCCACTATAGAGCGATTTTTCGAAATTCATCCCCTAAGGGGGTGAAATGGGGTTTATCCAAACCGCTATAGTTATAGGGCTGAAATTTTGACAGTGCATCCCTATAATGGCGTGGACATCCACTATAGAGCGATTTTTCGAAATTCATCTCCCAAGGGGGTGAAATGGGGTTTATCCAAACCGCTATAGCTATAGGGCTGAAATTTTGACAGTGCATCCCTATAATGGCGTGGACATCCACTATAGAGCGATTTTTCGAAATTCATCCCCTAAGTGGGTGAAATGGGGTTAACCCACACCGCTGAAGCTTAAGGGCTTTAATTTTGACCGTGCATCCCTATAATGACGTGGACATCCACTTAGGAGCGATTTTTTGAAATTTATCCCCTAAGGGGGTTAAATGGGGTTAACCCAAACCGCTGGAGCTGAAGGGCTTTAATTTTGACAGTGCATCTCTATAATGACGTGGACATTCACTAAGAAGCAATTTTTCGAAATTCATCCCCTAACGCAGTGAAATGGGGGACATAAACATGCCAATCTCTGCTTCAAAACTTGCAGATTTGTTGAGCAGCGGTGATATACGCAGCAATTTGTTTACCATATTTATTAAAAAATGCACTATAGTAAACCCTTTTAGGGATAATGACAGCTGACTTTTTTGTTTGTTTTTTTTAAGGAAAACATTGCACATAATAAACAGTTTTTATTTAAAGGCGTTGCAAGGCACGCGGGTTTTATGCTAGTGTTAAATATAAGGAAAATAAACCACACTTTTTGAATTGAAAGTTATTCTCGTTTTCTTTATTTTAAATTATGTACACAAGTTGACAAGTTAATACAAAAACGTACAAGATTTCGAGAAACAAAAAGATAAAGCAATGCACACAGTAAATGACATTTACAGAATGTAGTGAGTGTTCTAAAATTGTTTAAACGTTATTTTTCAATTAAACAAATACAAAGCTCAACACACCTCCTTGTTAAAACAATTTAAACTATGTTACATTTTTCTCGAAATTTAACATGTTTTGACACTGATAATGGTTTCGTAAATAGATCAGCAATCATCTCTTCGGTTGGACAATATATACACTCCACTAATTTCTTGTCCACGTAGTCTTTTACAAAATGAACCCTAGTATCAATGTGCCTAGTTCTGGTTGAAAATCTTTCTTCCTTAACTATATTCAAACAGCTTTGATTATCTTCATATATATTAACTGGTAAATTGATATTTTGATACATATCGTTTAGTAATCTTCGAAGCCAAGCTGCCTCTTGAGAAGCATGATGCTTCAAGCATCCGATAAAGCTTCCGTAGATGATAGTGAAACGCATGTCTGTTTGCGGCATGACCAACTGATCAAACTTCCATTATAGAAAATGCCTATTCGCTGTTTGATTTACGTGTACTTCGATCCTCAGCCCAATTTGCATTAGCATACCCAATCAATGGGGCTTATCGTGGTAAACGTGCGTTTCGGGAAACGCGCCGTTTACATGTTTCACTTCACCTTGAACGCGAATCGTGGAAAACGCGTGAATGCAACTGTGTTCGAAACTTTTCGAAATCAGCTTATATTTGTCAAAAATTTCAAATCAAGCACGGCAGAGGTTTAGTTAATCGTTTAAATTCAAAATTGTGCACTTTTTTATTAAGTTTTAGTGAGTATAAGAGTATTAAATAATTATGGACACCGTGGCTTTGTATATGATGGAGCTAGCTAGTGAAAATGGCAATGAAAAAGCTGTCCGACAAAATTCAAGAAGTACAGCAAGGGATATTTTTGAAATGGACGAAAGAATGTAAAATATACCTCTTATTTAATAAATTTTTTTATTTGTAAAAATATGCGAAAATATACTTTAAGCTTCATGTGATTGCTGAATGCCTAATTGCTTTTCAATTAATGCGGTCATTGTCTTTAGATGCTCACAAGCCTTTTTGGACCTTTTGGTGGTTCCTGTGTTGTATCGTCATTGGCACTTTGCTCTCTATCATCTATTATATCGCGATCTGCATCTACTGTTTCTGGAATTTCTACAGATTCCTTATTTCTGGGTTTTGTCCCAAAAGACTTTCCAGTAACGCCAGTTATTGCCTCGTTTGGATTTATTAAAGCTGCGACATCTTCTTCAAGCGTGCTGAGCTTTATTTGTTGATACGGTCCTCCACCAGTTGCATTGACTTCCCTTTTATTTTGTGTTAATTTTTTTTTCACAAATGCTTTATAATCTGTCCATACCTAAAATATAAAAGCATATGCTTATTAAAGTATCCATATTAATTAAAATAATGTAGAAATCCTGCTGAATCCTTTAGCAATTTCTACATTGGTTTTCATAACCCCCACTAAATGAGCATATTGCTCCTGATTAGTAACTTTCCTCCTTTTTAAAGAATTAATTATTTGTTAATAATGTTTATTTGGTACGTTTTATAATTCAATTACTTACATATTTCCAAATTTAATTCCACAATTATTGCTAACAATCACCGTAAACAACCAACTGCCGCAAACGAAACTTGACGTTTCACAAAAGCACTGGGAACTGTCGCCGCACGTTTTGAACGATGCCGAAAAAACAATTTCGAATTTAGCGTTTGTCGTTTTCCCCTGCTGCGTTTACAACGATACCAAAATTGAACGTCTGGCGTTGCGTTCGCGTTTACGTTTTGGGCGATAAGCCCCAATGTATTTTCATTGACATTACTGCCCAATTTTAGTTTTAACTTTGACGTTGATTTCAAATACTTGACAACACGTTTTAATTGATTCCAGTCATCTTGATTTGGATTCGATACCTTTTGTGCTAGAATATTAACACTCGCTGTTATATCTGGTCTTGTATTAGTTGAGATATATAGCAAACATCCAATCAGCTTTCGGTATTTATCGTTGTTAATTAACTGACTTGATAAACTTGATGATGATGCGTAGTAGTTGAATTTGATGAATTTGCACCCTTGCGTTTTGCAAGCTGAAATCTGATATAACCTGCTCGATATAATTTGTTTGACATAATGCATAATAACCTTTTTCATCTTGCGTCACTTGAATTCCAAGATAATGTTTGATACTCCCTAAGTTTTCCATCTCGAATTCTTTTGTTAATATGGCTTCAACAAACTTCGCTTGTTCATTCGTTGCACATGCCAAAACAATATCGTCGACATATACTAACAAATAACACCAATTGCCGTTGATTCGCCTTGAGTATAAACATTGATCTGCCTTTCCTTGAATGAAATTAGCCTCTATCAGAACTTTATTAATTGTATCATTCTAAACTCGTGCCGCCTGTTTTAGGTCATAAATGCTTTTCTTTAGCATACATGCTTTGCTTGAATCTTCTCTGATAAAACCCGGTGGCTGCTTCATATATATTTCTTCGTTGAGATTTCCATTCAAAAATGCTGTTTTAGCATCCAAGTTCGTCACAATCAGTTTTTCTTTTGAAGCAACTGTTAAAAGTGTTCGAAACGTCGATTGTCGAACAACTGGAGCAAAAATATCGGTGTATTCAGAACCATACTTTTGTGAGAAACCTTGAACTACAAGCCTTGCTTTGAACCGTTTAACACTACCATCAGAATTTTTCTTGATTGTATAAACCCACTTGCAGCCAATTGGTTTTCGATCATCTGGTAGCTCTACCAAATCCCATGTATTGTTCTTCATAAGCCTTTATCCATTCATCCTTTTTATCGCATGTAATCGCTTCTTCGTAGCGCCTTGGTACCATATCTTCTTGCTTCATAACCAAAATTTCTTCGATCAGTCGTTTCGGCCGAATACTTTTGTTCGAACGTCGTAGTATTTGCTCATCATCTGTTTCCAGTGGTTGAACCGTTTCATATTCTCCACTATCATAAACTATAGCTTGATCAGTATGCTCCTACTAAACTCCTGCATCATTTAGCAATACATCCTCTTTTTCGACTGAAGGTTTTAGATTTACATCGATTTCTCGACTGAATGATTTGGCATTATTATTCGAAACTTTTGTATTCACTTGACCCTCATGCAGATTGTTACTGAATTTCACGTCGCGGCTAATTATTGTTACCCTTTTCGTGACTGGATATCATAACAACGATACGCTTTGGATTGAGTATCGTATCCCATAAAAATCATCTCAACTGCAGTTTGATCAAATTTTCTTCGCTTTTCTGTTGGAACATGAACAAAACATTTACTACAACTTCAAAATGTTTTACCGATACTCTGGTTCCATACCATAGTTCATATGGTATTGAGTCTGTTTCTCGTGTGACTGTCCGATTCAAGATATACACGGCTGTATTAACTGCTTCACCCCAGTATGTATTTGGTAAGCCAGCATTTATCAGTAAACAACGTGCCATCTCAACGATCGTCCTATTTTTTCTTTCTGAAACGCCGTTTTGTTACGGTGAATATGCTGCAGTTAATTGCATTTGAATTCCTTCGGATCTCAAATATTTTTCCAATCGTTTTCCGGTATATTCACCACCTCGATCAAATCGAATTATTTTTGGTTTTATATTGAATTTTGTTTTTACCATTTCCACGAAGTTGATCATGACAACGTGAAAAATCATAAGAATCACTCTTACAGAATGTAGTGAGTGTTCTTAAAATGTTTAAACGTTATTTTTCAATTAAACAAATACAAAGTTCAACACAAAACAGTTAATAATTTGGTGACCAATTGGAATTTGCACATAAGTTATGCAGTTTACGCAACAAAACTTCTTAGCCAGACATAAGATAACCCCAGAGCCGGATATATATTTTGGGGGGTCCCAAGCACAGCCTCGTTATGCCCCCCCCCCTCCCCCACATGAAATGTTCGTAGTTACGTTTAGTTTTACATTTATTGTTTTAGTCGCAAAACTATGACAGTTGTATATTTGATTCGCAAAAGAATATTATGAAAACATTATGGCCAAACAATTTTTTACTTCCCTTTTATCTAACCAAACCAAACCAATCGCCTGAGGGTAGGGCCCTCAAGCAATTGCTTGTTGGTAAATCCGGCACTGGATAAGGCATTCCCTAAAGAAGGTTTATGGTTTCTTGCTTTAAAGAAACTGAATCTGGGATTTGCCTCCGACAGTCAACGAAAGCCTGACTAGAAAGAACAATGACATACTCCACACGGCTCGGAACCTTCAAAAGATGAATCGCGTCGCTTCGGTCTTCACTCGTCGTGGTTATGTATATGTTCAGCTGGAGAAAAACAAACAGCCCCGTATATTTAAATCAGCTCTCGATTTGAATGAAGCCGTCAACTCTTCGCCAGCCCCAGGATGTCCCTAGTGAGCGAATTTGGAGCAGCCCGCTTTCTTGTGGAGTTTCGTATGCATGCTCATTTTTATATTTTTATATTTTAATTTTATTTTTAATTTCTCTTAATTATATTTTCAATTTTTAATATTTTCTCTTCTTTGTTTTGTAATGTTAGAATATTATTGCATGTTTTTAGATTTTGAGTTTTTAGCCGCGCCACATCCTGAACTAACTCTATTACCCCGCTTATGTGACTTCGGTTAAGAAATACTGCTCAATGTTTTCCAGAGCAGAGCTCAAGGTTTAAATTTTTGCCACATTAACGCGCGAGGTCTACGCAATAAAATCGATGAATTTCTGGAAATTTTCCGTGGTTCGAATATTCATGTGATACTGGTGTCTGAAGCTTCATTACGCAATCATGTCCCCTCGAAACTTGTAGCATTAGATGGCTACAATCTGTTTCGTAATGACCGAAAAAATCGTTCTGGGGGTGGAGTAGCTGTTTATGTCAAGGAAAACCTCAGACCTTCTAAAATTATGGAATCTGTTACTAATGCTTTGGAGTTCCTTAGTATTGAAGTTAGCGACGGTTCTAGCAAGTGTCTCGCCACTGTGGTTTACTGTCCTCCGCGCATTTTCTCATTGACTGAAGCAAGCGAACTGGAATTATGGCTCTCAGAAGCTGCCCACAAGTATGAAAATATAGTAATTGGGGGAGAGTTTAATGTAAACATCTTATCCAATAGTGCACATTCCAATAATTTTTTCAACTTTTTCAATACGTTTGATCTGACGCCCGTTAACTAACTTCCGACTTATCTAAACACTAGTAATCCATCGTTGTTGGATATATTTTTCGTGTCGAACGTTGATAATGTATTATTTCATAATCAGATTAGCCCACCTAGTTATCTCGATCATGACAACCTGTATCTATCCCTAAAATTAAGGGCCAGAAACACTCAGCAGAAAATCTTTTCCTATCGCAATTATAAATCTATCAATATCCCTACACTACTGCATGAATGTTCCTCTCTACCTTGGGATCGAATTTATCGCCTCCCTGACATAGACAACCAAGTAGAGCATTTCACAAATCTTTTGCATCAGTGAAAACAAAACGCGTATCTCCGTCTACCTCACCTTGGTTTTCCCCTCAAATAAGCCGACTATATTCGGCCTTTCCCGAATATAACTTTCTCATTTGGGGCGGCGGATAAAGTACAAAGTCCGTTTGTCCAACAACGATCCTTTGTCCAGCACTGACAAAAGTCTATCGCTACTATCATAGCGAATGTTCCACGGAAATAAACGCTCTCCTGCCTCCACGGCAATATTATACCCGCAGCACCAGAGGCCTTATTCTGTATTACAATATTGTGAGAATTTCTTTCTAAACTGCCAAAATCGTATTCTATATTACAAAACTCTAACAATATTGTTAGATTTTTACTTTAAAGCTAAAGGGTAATCGAGCAATTTATAAAATATTGGGCATGGGCGCAAAATTGAAACCTCTTGTATTCATTTACTTTTCTTTTGGGGACATTTCTACTAAAGAAAACAATCATGCAATAGGGAATACTGAAGCAATTTTGTTTCGGATAACAGTTTTGAGTAAGAATAAGGCCCCAGATTAGCGCACTCGTCTCATTCCCTCCACCTGGAACTCCCCCTTTCACGCACTCTACAAATTCGTAGCTTGTTTCTAAATAGAATAACTCGACTGTGGAGCAACCTCTGCCAATCAGTATTTCCGAGCTCCTACACTATCCAAGAGTTCAAACGCAGGGTTTATCGCCACCTTCTTCAACGCCCTCCCAGAGCCGCATAACCCATAACCTCTTACTCTCTCGTACTAACACTTATTGTCACCATGACGTGACAAACGACATTCCGGACTGGTAGTACAAAGGGTGACTCCTGATCTTAGAAAAAGTTACATGAAACTACTATTGCATATTGCAACCGCTTTTTTGCGAATTATTATAAAAAGGCAGGCTTTAATAATCTTATTTGTTTCTTCACAGCCAGCCCGACAAAATTTGAAAGAAAAATTTTAATAAATAATTTTATTTAGAAAAGGCCTGACAACAGTGTTCACATCAAAATGTATAAATGATTTTATCAAATAAAGTATAATTTTCAATTGTTTTAATATAAATAACATAATGATAGCAAAAAAATAATACATATGGTGAACAATAGCTTTTAGAACTTAGTTCTGTTTAATATTATTTTGGCATTAAAAGAAAATAATTTGTAAGTATTCATAATACGCGTTTTAAGCTTGGAATGCGATGGTATAAGTGTCTTATGAACATTTTACTGTTCTCTTTTAAACATTAATAAAAAATTGTTTGTTCTAATTACATAATTTGTTTTTTGTTTGTTTAAATTCTTTAAGAAACTGTTTATTAATTTCAAATCTAAGCTAACTTTTTTTATTTTAAATGTTCTTGGATATTTTACTTTGAAAGCACAAATAATTTCTGTAATGTGGACCATTGTTAATATTCTCGAATAAAAAGTTTCTATTTATATCTTATTGTCTGCTTAAACCATTCTATAAACGACAAATTATAATTAAAATATAAAACAAATTACGATAGACTATAATGCCTGATACAAAAGGGCAATTTGGTGATTGTTAATTGCACAATAATCGAAACATTCAACGAATATGAACTAAAGCTATTTATTAACTCGGTGGTATTGAGCAGGCTTTTTGTCCAGATCCATGATCCGGTTTACTACCAAACCAACTCATTTTCCAGTTAAGTGTGTCATGAAGAAGTTTCTCTTCTTCATGCGTTAAATGGAGCAATGTAGCAACAGCCCGTATTAAATGGCGTGCTTCAACCTATTAAAAATATCATAACAAATATTATAGTTAACAAATATTATATAATAATTATAACACAAACCTCTCTACTAGTTAAGAATTTTACAATAACGTGTTTTAAATATTTAAAGTTCACTTCATCCATTATAATTGGTCCTCCCGTATTTCCGTTTATTTTGAAATCGGTCAATTTTTCCATATCACTGCTAGAAATACTGCTAGATTTAATCTCTTGCTGCAGTGTCTTCTTCAGATCTGCTAAGCGTTGGTTTAAAATCTTAATGTTCTAAAAGAGATTAAAATCAATATTGCTCTTTTTATAATATTGTGGTTTTACCTTATTTTTTTCATTAATTTCGTTATTCAAATGATCAATTTGCTCAATCCGATCTCTTTGGTTACTAATCACAGCATTCAGCTCATCAATTTTTGAATTTAAAACTGATATTTCATCATTTTTACTTTGAGATTCAGCTTGCAATTCTTGATATTTATCAGTCAAATCATTCACTTCGTCCCTCTCATTTCGAAGATCTCTTTTAAGCATTTCTTCGCTCTGTGATATTTCTGCATTTCGCAACAACGCAGTAATCTTCTCTTGCTTCTCAGATTCAAGAGCTTCTGTTAATTCATTTAGCCGTTCTTGTAGGCTGGTAATTTGCTTTCTAAGGGCCTGGGTAACTTGTTCTGCATTCTCAACAAATTCGTTTAGCCGATCATCGGCTGCTTGTAGACGCGCTTTTAGTTCTTTGATTTCTTGAGACGAAGTTTCCTGATTAATATCATATTAAAATTATTAGTTCAGTATAACTTGATCCAGAACAAAGGTTTTTAAATAAAAATGCATTTTGTAATGTTGAAGCATTATCCTATCAAAACGAAAAACCAACAATAATAATGATCAGTGTGTCAGCAAAAAATAGTGTATAATGCGCTCCTACAGACAATAACTAAAAGTCACGATGGTACGGAAAAAATTAAGAGACGACCCCTTTACCCTTTCCGGCAAACCCCCATTTCTTCATTTGACAAATTTTGATCATTCCATCTGAAAGAGCATTAAATTCTACGTAAGATTTTTTTTTGTGGCAAGATGAAGCTTAGGAGTCACCCTTTGTACTACTAGTCCGTCATGTCTTACAAGTCATGGTGCAATGTATAGTAGTAAGCTTGATCTGAAGGAAAGATGAGATGAACCTTGCGTTTGAACTCTGAGATGTTATATGAGCTCGGAAACACCAACTGTGGAAGAGAGTTCCACAATCGAGTTGTTCTATTTATAAACGAATTTCTAAAACGTAATGTGCGTGAAGGGGAGGGCTGAAGGGTGAAGGGGTGAGCCGAGTTGGCTAGTCTTGTGTTGCGGGAGAAAAATTGCCGTGTAGGCAGGAGGTTTTTGATTTCAGTGGAGCAGCCGCTATGAAAAAAGCGGTAAAACTTGCTACCCTGCTACGTTCCTACGGTGGCTTAAAGGATCGATGCAAAGGGTGCTATGGCCAATGAGTTTGATGGCGCGGTTTTGCACCTTGTTTAGCCAAGCCAAGGTGGTTTTAGGGGCGCCCGCCCAGATATACGAGTTGTATTCAAGGCGTGGCCGAATGTAGGACTTGTAGATTGTAGCCAAGGCAGCTGGATGAAGGAGAAACTTGCATCTCTTAAGGAAGCCGAGGCATTGATACGCTTATTTGGTGACTTGGAGTATGTGATTATTCCATCGCAAATCGTTGGATAGGGTCACGCCGAGGATGTTAAGATATGGATCAGCTGTTATATTATCCTCGCTAACTGAAATGGAGGGAAGGTTGGTGCAGGTTTTAGTGGAGAATAGACAGTACTTGGTTTTGGTTTTATTGAAATCGACACGATTCTTGCGGCCCCAATCAAGAATGAGTTGAATATCCGCGTTAAGAGAGTTGGACATGAGTTCGCGTTCAAAGAGACAAGGTCTGGCACTTGCTTGTCCTGTGTTGTCGGAGGGGTATGAGTAACGCAAAGTACCGTCATCGGCAAAACTATGAAGTGGATTGGAGGGGATTGAGAGCAGATCGTTAATGAATATAAGAAAGAGAGTAGGTGAGAGAATCGCCCCTTTGGGAACGCCGGCCGAAATGGAATGAGGGTTGGATTCGACGCCGTCCAATACTACCTTGATTGAACGGCCAGAAAGAAAGTTCTCAATCCAGTTCCTTAGAAATGAGTCGGTACCAATAGCTTGGAGTTTCGACAGCAGAGCGGGAGGTAACGAAGAATTTGAGGCGAACAGAGATGCCAGTAAATACACAAATTCCAGTCTATGGCTTGAAAAAAGCGTATAAGTCCCAACCAGTCGGCTTTCCCATAGTGCCAGACAGTTTTTTTAGGAACTGCGTTGGTTGGAGTAGAAGATGGATATGGGAAATTAGCGCTGACTAGCGCTTAGTTTACCAAGGGGCGAGCTAACTTCGACGGAGTATCGAGTTGAATGGGAAGTAAGAAATAGGTCAAGCAGATGGGCTCCGTGACCTTCAACGTCCGGAACTCGCGTTGCACAGTTCACGATTTGGTGCAAATTATTTAGGTCTGCAAAGATCTCGGCGTCTTTGCCAGAAACACTGGTGTCATTAGAGTAATTTAGCCAATTGACATTATGTACGTTGAAATCACCCGCAACAATGATTTCACACTCCGGGTGGGAAGATAAAAATCCGGAGATTTGTTCTGAGATAGCATCGAAGGCTAATGTGGAGGCTTCATTACTGATATTAGGGCTTCTGTATAGAAAACAGAAGAATATGACGTGGTTACGAAGAATAATTTTAATCCATAAATGATTAAATTCAGAGGATGTACTATTGTACACCTTCTGAAACGCCACGTCATTCAGTTCCTTACAACCTGAGGTTATGTCTAAAAGTACCAAATAAGGCCATTTTTAGCATTAAAATTGCTTATACCTTCAAAACTATAGGCCGTAGCATAAAAGTTGTTGAACATTATTTATAGGAAATTGTCCAAGCTTTCCAATTTTGTAATAAAAAAATATCAATTAGCTACTTTTTTTGGAGAAAAAGGTGGTTGAAGTTGAAATTTTATTGAAGAAAAAAACAAAATTTTGACTTTGACGACACATAACTCTGGAAGTTGGTGGGTTGAAGCCTTAAATTTTACCGTTTCACATAGGCGGGAGTATTCTGCGTATATTGAGATTCAAGGAAATCTCTCATAGGGTTACAAAAATATAGGGTGATATGTAAACCTCTACCAAAAAAATTTCAAACTGAATGATTTGATAGATAGTAATTTTAACAGTTTTCAAAAACTATATCAAAAATTCATCTAGACGAAACATGAGTACAGAAACTCAAATTTTCGGCCCGTTAGAATAAATTGAATAGAAAAAATAGTATTTTTTTTGAAAAAATTAGACTTTTTGTTAAAGATTTAAAAAAAACGAAAATGAAATTTCAAAATCCGGCTAGAGGGATCGACAGGTAAATTCAAGATGAACATTTAAAAAAAAATCTTTGTCAAAAACTTAATAATTACGACCTCTAGAGTAATTTGGGTGAAATATCAAATATCTCGCCACTGTGCGGCGATGCAACCATCGGAGCTTATGGGAACGGCCTTGCTGCAGTGTTATGCCTGCTTAAGCAAGACGATTCCCATCAGCTGGCCGATATTGCTGCAGCGCCGGCGTTGTCTAGCTGGGGGAGCGGGAGAAGTGGAAACGGGAACTTACTTGCTGTCCGTCAGTACGGCGTTGGTGGATTCCGTGTTGGTGACGTTTCCTTAGATTTGTTTTTTTTTTTCACTTCACTTCGTTCGCACTATTGTTTTTCGGTTTTTTAATAATTATTGATGCTGATTTTTAAAGGCCGGGGTATGATTTTAATTCGGGATTAGCTTTCCAGTTATTTGTTTATTGTGAGGATTTAATTTTCACAAGGAAGTGGACTTGCAACAGCACCCGCCCGCACTCTATGCCGGTACAGTCCAGACTACGATATGATACCTTCAAACATATTTTAAGCCTTTTTTTATAAAAATTATGAACGCGCAAAGATGAGGTCAAAATTCGTCCGTTTGGGCGTTAATGGGTTAAAGGTGGAAGACATTTTTAGCGAGCTGCTGTACGCAAATAATAACATCAGACATGTACTAGAACCCCGTCTACAACAGAACGATGACACCAGAGAAACAAATATACAAACCTTGGAAGAAATACAGAGTGCTATACAATCCTTAAAAAGCAACAAATCTCCAGGAATTGTTAACATCCCAGCAGAGTTGATCAAACAAAGAGGGGAATCACTTTCAGCTGCTATACATACATGAATTACTATGCTGCATATGGAGGAACGAAAAAATGACTGAAGATTGGGAACAAAGAATTATCTGCCCAATACACAAGAAAGGGGACAAATTCAACTGTGGAATCAATAGAGGCATGTTTCTTTTAAACACAGTATATAAAATAACGACTGGCGCCTTATGCAGAAGCCGCAATAAGTGAATACCAAGCTGGATTCAGAAGAAATAGGTCAACAATGGACCAACTGGTGTACAGTCAGAATACGAGCAGAATTGATGGAGTCTCTTGCTCGCAAGGTTTAAAAAAAGGCGATGGGCCGGCACCTACGCTATTTAATTTCTACCTAGAAGGACTGATTCGCAAAGTAAACATTGATGCGAACGCTGCCCAGCTTAACAAATCACAACTATTGTCAGCATACGGAAACGGCATAAACTGCCTTGGCGGATCATTGTCATGCCTTAGAGAAATATTCAAGGATTTAGAAGAAGAAGCTAAACTTATAGGCTGCAAATAAATGCATGCAAGACTAAAGGCCGTATCAGATCAAATCAGATCAAATCATCAGATCAAAGACAGCAGCAGCGGAAGAGGCAGCATGCTGCTTCTTGTATCAGATTCGTTGTAGCAGCAGCAGGCTGCAAACGTTTTTGACAACTAAATTTTTAAAGTTGTGAAGTGAAATGTCAAAAAAAGCTGCCTTGATGGGCAGCAAAATTAGGATTAGGAATGAAAATGCAGCGGCAGCATTCAGTGCTGCTTCTGTGACCCGCTTTGACCAATAGAAACAGTTTGCTGCTGATATTTTTGTTGCGCTGCTTTGGATCTGATACAGCCTTAAGATTCTAGTTCAGTCAAGAGTGGAAAGAAGAATAAGAAAAAACAACACCACCTGGGGTGTACAGTCGGCGAAGTGAACGATGAAACGATAGTCGTACAAAGAAGAATAAACGCCGCACACATACTTCTCACTACTGCCAGTGATGAAATTCAGAGACATCCATAGAAAAACCAAAATAATCATACTTACAGTAGCTGGGTATGGGCAGCGAGCAATAATAACAAGAGTGTTTAGGTGGAGCTCAAGGACAAGTAAAAGAGTTAAACATATGAAATAAGAAATGAGCAATAACATTAAGGAAAAATTCAAAAAAAATATTAACAAACGCGGGATGCTGATACGTTGCATGCAAAAAGCACAAGAGTATGAACGAAACAGAAATGTTCCTTGATTCCCCTTCCTATTGCAATGTTTACGTTCAAATCGAGGCCACGTGGGAACAAAGCACGTGTCGGTATAGAATTTGAGTATGTATGCGGAAAAATTTTGCGTTGGTACAAGACTCGCGTTACTTGATTACACTTGTGTTGTCCCTTATTGTTCACTCGTACTTCCCCTCCATTTTTTATCTTTCATTCACACACATTGCGTGTAGCGTGAAAGTAATGCTGCCTCCTTTTATTATAGATATTACTTCTTTGATATTTTGACTTTTTCACTCACATTGAAATTTTTATCAGCTGATCTCAAGGACAATGAAACATTTTTAAAAATTTGTTCTAGCTCATCACTCTTATCAAGACCCTCTCAACTACAGGCCCTGAAGTTCTCTCTTGAACTAATACAACCATAGCTGAAGTCGGTCCAAAAAATCTGACATTTGGTGAGAATTTATACGGCGCGGAATAGGCTCGGGGTTGTTTTCGTAAAAAGTGGAAAAACATTGTAATTTATTACTTTAAACTATACATGGATTATCAGTGATTAGTTCTTTAGTGATTTAATAACAAACATTAAAAATTATTAGTGATTTAGTGTGTTTTAAGTGTGTTAATTGTTGAGGTGATCAAATTATTTTACTTTCGCGGTGTTTTTTTTCGTGTTTATTAAGAAAAAAATACACAATACTTAATTAAAAGTGATTTTAAAGCCATTAATTAAGGAAAGTGTGAAAGGAAAAGTGAATAAGAAAAGTGTTTTTCTACACCTTTATTTTTAATTATAATTTCATAATATGTATATGTATTAATCACTTTAAAATCACTTGTAATTCCATAACTACACAAAACATTATATTTTCAACATTTTTTTCGTAAATAAACATGAAAAAACACCGTGAATGTGAAAAAAGTTGATCGCCTTAACAATTAGAACACTTAAAACACACTTAATCACCAATTTGCTTTTATTTTTTTATGAAATGAAATGAAAACTATTCACTGTTAAATCCAAGTACAATATTTTATCACTTTTTACTGCTAAAATATAACTAAAATTGCCCCATACGTGTGTATGCCATGTTATCCCGGTGACTTTTTGGACCGAGTCCAACACCACGAAAAATTATTCTTCATGGCCTGTAGTTGAGAGGGTCTTGCTCTTATTATTATTGCTCGATGGTATGGGTGTGAAGCATGCAGTATCTCCCAGAAATCCGCGGACAAGATGTATATATTTGAGAGGAGGGTTCTCCGAAGGATATACGTATGAAGACAATGCATTAAGAATACACTACACCCCGAACTGAACGAATTATATAAAGTGTAAACTTTCGACTTATGCCAAACTACTGGATTTACGTTGGGCCGACCATGTCCAAAGAATGACGACTCAAGGTTACCAAAAAAAAGCTATGTATGTATCTACTACCAGATGGCAAAAGACCAGTAGGCAAACCATGGTCACAGTGGGAAGACAATGTTAAAGCCGATGCAGCAAAACTGCTCAATACAAGAAACTTGAGATAAGCTGCGGAAGAGAGAGACGTTTGGAGGAAGAAGCTTATGGAGGCCAAGGCTCGAATTGGGCTGTCGCCAATCATCGAAGAAGAAGAAGATCATTTACGTTATGTACAATCCTCCTTTGGATTATTATACTTATAGACTATCGTACTATGTCTTCTTCTTCTTCTTTGATCCGTTAGCTGGCGGTCCGAGCGGGACGTCCCCGCAACGGATACGCTGCTGTCGGTGCCGCTGGGTCCCGAACTCTATTCACGATTCGCTTCCATTCTCCTCGGTTTTTGGCGGTGTCTCGAGCCTCGGTAACTGATAATCGTTGATTCTTTAAGTCACCCTCGATATTCTTCAACCAGGTTTTCTTCGGTGCCGATCGCTGTATTCTCCAGTCTGCAGGACGGTCTCGCCAGAGAAGTTTACGTGGCAAGCGGTTATCATCCATTCGGCAAACATGTCCAAACGTACTATGTAACACTTTCCTCAAAAATTTCTGAGTATAGTTAAATTCCGCCAAAATGACATACATGTATAGTTTTTCCGGGTGTCGGTAGTAAATAAGAAAACATTTTTTTAAGTGTATGCTCGTGTGTGTGGGTACGGTAGTACAATCCGGCAATAACCTTGTGATGCCCGGAAAATGTCCGAGGACTATTTGCAATCAGGGTCGGTGTTCGCCCGTTGTAAGACCATTTTTACTCGAGAATGTAAGTACGAGTCCGTCGCCGGCGGCCAAATTATGTCCAATTGTGTTAGCACAGGAAATATGAACTGGACCGCATTCCGCTTGCTCAGAAATCGTACTACGATCGCAATCAAAAAAGCGAAATCGGACTATTACACAGCCAAACTTGATGCTAATTTACCCCCTTAAGTGCTCTGGAAGAACCTTCGCAACATCGGAGTTACCGGCAAACATCTATCACAAGTTGACATTGATCCCACTGTTCTTAACAACTTTTTTACGTCTGTTGGCTCTGCTTCCAGCGGCAACAGTTATATGATCAACTCAGCTTCAATTTCAGAATCCTCCAGTAGTTTCTCCTGTGTCGTTTCGAATATCGTTTCTGATTCCGGTTTTTGCTGTAAGAGAGTGTCAGAGGAGAACGTCATTTCTGTCATCAATTCTATTAGATCAAATGCAGTCGGCGTTGACGGTATTAGTTTAAAATTTCTTCGCATTATTCTTCCCTCCATACTTCCTTTTTAACCGACTTCAAAAAAGAGGAGGTTATCAATTCGAATGTATGTTTTTTTTTTCTATGTATGTTACGCGATTACTCCGCCAATTATGAATCGATTTTGATGATCCTTTTTTTGTTTGGTACGTTATACCTCAGAGGTGGTCCCATATAAATTTTGTAAAAAAATGGCGGTCGGTTCCAAGATGGCGGCCGAATTTTGCAATTTTGTTTCCCGACCCCCTTCATGGATATCAAATGAAAGGGTATGACGAGTAGAATACAATTTTGTAAAAAAAATTTGTAAAAAAATGGCGGTCGGTTCCAAGATGGCGGCTGAATTTTGCAATTTTGTTTCCCGACCCCCTTCATGGATATCAAATGAAAGGGTATGACGAGTAGAATACAATTTTGTAAAAAAAATTTGTAAAAAAATGGCGGTCGGTTCCAAGATGGCGGCCGAATTTTGCAATTTTGTTTCCCGACCCCCTTCATGGATATCAAATGAAAGGGTATGACGAGTAGAATACAATTTTGTAAAAAAAATTTGTAAAAAAATGGCGGTCGGTTCCAAGATGGCGGCCGAATTTTGCAATTTTGTTTCCCGACCCCCTTCATGGATATCAAATGAAAGGGTATGACGAGTAGAATACAATTTTGTAAAAAAATTTTGTAAAAAAATGGCGGTCGGTTCCAAGATGGCGGCCGAATTTTGCAATTTTGTTTCCCGACCCCCTTCATGGGTATCAAATGAAAGGGTATGACGAGTAGAATACAATTTTGTAAAAAAATTTTGTAAAAAAATGGCGGTCGGTTCCAAGATGGCGGCCGAATTTTGCAATTTTGTTTCCCGACCCCCTTCATGGATATCAAATGAAAGGGTATGACGAGTAGAATACAATTTTGTAAAAAAATTTTGTAAAAAAATGGCGGTCGGTTCCAAGATGGCGGCCGAATTTTGCAATTTTGTTTCCCGACCCCCTTCATGGATATCAAATGAAAGGGTATGACGAGTAGAATACAATTTTGTAAAAAACTAAAAAGTAAAAAATAAAAAATTTAAAAAAAAAAAAAACCGACTTCAAAACTACATATACCTATGCATGCATATGTACAAACTTAAACTAAAAAGTAAAAAATAAAAAAATTTTTTAAAAAAAAAAAACCGACTTCAAAACTACATATACCTATGCATGCATATGTACAAACTTAAACTAAAAAGTAAAAAATAATATTTTAATTACCTCAAAGCAAGAGCCTTAAAGGACAGTTAAAAAAATTATTGATATTTATATATGTATGTATCTATTTAATATTTTTAAAAAGTTCATTTTGGAGTCGGTGCCAGCCAAAGGTATGTATTAACGTAAGTTTTCTTTTGCACCCAAGCTTTCAGGGTATGTATAAACGTAATTGTTCTTTGGCTGGCACCGACTCCAAAATGAACTTTTTAAAAATATTAAATAGATACATACATATATAAATATCAATAATTTTTTTAACTGTCCTTTAAGGCTCTTGCTTTGAGGTAATTAAAATATTATTTTTTACTTTTTAGTTTAAGTTTGTACATATGCATGCATAGGTATATGTAGTTTTGAAGTCGGTTTTTTTTTTTTAAAAAATTTTTTTTTTACCCACATTTTTAACTCCTGTCTAACGTCTTCTACTTTCCCATCGTAGTGGAAGAAAGCAAAAGTTACTCCAATTCCTAAAACATCAAATGACTCTCTTCCACAGGACTTCCGGCCCATTAGTATCCTTTCTCGCCTCTCCAAAATTCTAGAAAAGTTAATGTATATTCAAATGGTACAATGCCTTGAACCTAATTCCTTTTTAACTGAATTCCAGCATGGCTTTAGGAAGAACCACAGTTGCAGTACTGCCCTCCTAAAATTAACGGATAATCTACGCTTGAACATTGATCATGATCATTTAACCATTCTCTCACTGCTGGACTTCTCGAAAGCTTTCGACTCCGTAAATCATACGCTTTTATGCCAGAAAATATCTTCTCAATTCAACTTCTCATCGTCCGCTGTCCGTCTTATTTGGAATTTCATAAGCGGTAGATCTCAAAAGATTTGCACAGACAATTATGAGTCCAGTTTCTCACTCCTATCTAAGGGCGTACCTCAAGGTTCTATACTTGGTCCGCTCCTCTTCTCTCTCTTCATTAATGATCTCCCAAAAGAACTGAATTTTTGTAAAGCCCTGTTGTACGCGGACGATGTTCAAATCTACCTTAGCTGCCGGATTGGCATGATTGAGGATTGTATTTGGCGAATCAATAAAGACCTCGAGGCGTTATCTGAGTGGGCGAGAGGGAATAGATTGCAACTAAACCCTGACAAGTCTCAAGCAATAGCCAAAACTAAAAATGTTATAAATACCAACGAATTCATATATACATATAGTGATGTAATCTTCTGTAAACTCGATTCATTCTCGCAGCTAAAATTGAATGTAGCATTCAATTCTATTGTCCGATACGTTTATAAAATCCGCCGATTCAATCACGTTTCATAATATTCTCAAGAATTCCTTGGTTGTTCTTTCGCGACATATCTTAAAATTCGGCTTATCGTTTTCCTCTATAAACTCCTCGTTTCGGGTAAACCGCAATGTCTCCGAGAAAAACTCACATTTCTTCAGTCTACTAGAACTAATAATTTACTTATACCCCATTACTCGTGCTTACACTAAACGTTTATTTTTCGTTCACGTCACTAGTTTGTGGAATTCTCTACCTGTAGATGTTAAGCGAGCTGGTGCTGTAGGAAAATTCAGAGGGCAACTTATTGTTAATTTTTCAGCCCCCTAATTTAGTCAATTTAGATAGTAAAGTAGTAATGTCATTTTAAATTTTCAATTTCTCTTTTTTTGAAGATTTTTTGTTTTTTTCTTTGATGTCTCATCTAAAGTAATGTAGGTTACCACATTCCCATATAATCAACATCTCCTTTGGCCTATGTACATTAGGGTGGCCGTTATTTCCCAAATTGAAGATATTTATGAGAGGACTGGTAAAATCGATTATTTAGATGTCAAAAAGTAAATTATCAATTTTAAAAAATTTGTAACATTAATTTTCGCGTGCCTTTAGATAAAACAATTTCCCCCTTTAAATAACATGGGAAAATCCATTTTCACGTTATGTTATTTATTTCCAACATTATCCGAATAGCTGTGAGTATCGGAAATGCTTAAAAACATCAAGAATACCTAAAGGAAAACTTCCCTTTTGAATAACAAATATAAATAATGAGACAGTCAAGAGATAGGGCCTACACGACCCACGTCCAACCAGAGTGCAGAGTATTTAAAAATTGAAATCTCTCAGCAGTCACGAAAGTACTCCGTTTTAATTAAGTTGATCAATAAAATGCTTATTGTTACGAATAGTAACAAATTTTATTTTAAGTAGTAAGTTGTTTAGATAACATGAATAATATTCCTCATATTATAAACAATGTATGCTAATTATTCTTGATTTCTAAGTTTTTTCACGTGCCTCTAGATAAAACAATTTCCCCATTACACGGGAAAATCTAAACATTATCCGAATAGCTGTGAGTATTGTACATTTTGAAAAAAATCAAAAATAGTAAAAGGAAAGTTTGCTTTGAACAAGTACATTTAGTCGCAACAACATATAACCCATTTATGAATGATCAAAAGTCGAGATTTTAGCATTGCACTAAATGAATAGTGTTCCCGTATCAAATAAAAACCTTCCTGGCCGTCAAATACGTAATTTTACACTATTTCTTGCAAAATATTCAAAAATTTGACGACCCAAAGAACACATAAGAACAAATTTCCCATTTCTAAGGAATAAAATTCTTAATAATAATCCTGGCAGTTCTCAATAAAAAAAATTCAATTTTGAATGTCGGTTTATGACAAAAGCTCGTGCCCAATATGAATCAGTAAATTCAGTTGAAAAGCATAGCCTCGTTGCGTACATAATGGATAAGCGTTCAAATTTTTTGTAACCGCGCCATCTATGAGGAGTGACTTTTCAAAAGGCCTTATTTCCATTTTTTACTTTAGAGCAAATTTCGATGGAATCCAGTAGCAAGGCTAAATTATCACCTTTTCGCGTTAATAGGACGAAAGAAAAGCCCTTCTTTCCTATAAAAAAATGGATACTAATATAGATTTTTTTTTTCAAAACAGGCATATTCCCATGTATGAAATAAACGGTGTATTTAATTGAACAAAACGCCACATTTCCTGCGTGAATTTGTAGTATTTTAAAAGATTTCAAGCAAAAGACTTTTTAAAAAAAATGTAATAAAGTCATTTTTCCTATGGATGTCCATACGAAAGGTCTTATTTCCAAACGTTTCAAACAAAAGGACATATTTCCAAACTATTTTTTGTTTTTAATGAAGTCGCACTTACAATATTTTTCATCTACCACTGTAAAAATATAGTTATACTAGGACAAACTATATTGATGCAAAAAAAAATAACAATTTTGCATATTTTGGACGTACCACAGAAATTTGCGGTTTCTGAAAATTTAATCTAAATGGAAATAAGGCCTTTTGAAAAGTCACTCCTCTAATAATAATATTGGTTTGTTTTTTTCTGTCGCATATATTGTTTACTTTCGGCGTTGTGAATAATAACATTTTTGATATATATAGTTTTGATCAGCGGAGTTTTTGTGTTTGTTTTTGTTGTACAAGTGGGTAATTTTCCGTTTATAAATTTCCGGTCGAACATCAAAAAGGAACGATGAACTCTAGTTTTTTATTGCGAAAAAACGTATATTTGATAGGTGATATATGTAAGTCTTAAACCTGACTTTCATCCTAACAAACTGCCGACTAATAAGAAAGCACTAAAAATTCTCTTCTATTACACCAGAACAATGAAAAATAACTTGCAAAAAAGTATTCATCAATCGATAGAAGAAATTATTGAGCATTGGAAAAAGTTCAGTATTCCTCACGTGACAATAAAAAGTTGTAAAAAAAATTTATCGAACATATATGATGAGTATAGAAGCGTCCAAAAAAATCAAAATCAACCAACTGGAAAAATTCGAGAATTAAAATTTCGTCAAAAACTAGAAGCAGTTTTTGAAATTTACCCAAAAAACGTTTTAGATGGGTTGAGTGAAGAAAAACAGCGAACATTCCTCAAAAATGACTTTTTTTACATTTCGAATAGAAAAAAAAAATTTTTAAAAAAAAAAACCGACTTCAAAACTACATATACCTATGCATGCATATGTACAAACTTAAACTAAAAAGTAAAAAATAATATTTTAATTACCTCAAAGCAAGAGCCTTAAAGGACAGTTAAAAAAATTATTGATATTTATATATGTATGTATCTAATTAATATTTTTAAAAAGTTCATTTTGGAGTCGGTGCCAGCCAAAGAACAATTACGTTTATACATACCCTGAAAGCTTGGGTGCAAAAGAAAACTTACGTTAATACATACCTTTGGCTGGCACCGACTCCAAAATGAACTTTTTAAAAATATTAAATAGATACATACATATATAAATATCAATAATTTTTTTAACTGTCCTTTAAGGCTCTTGCTTTGAGGTAATTAAAATATTATTTTTTACTTTTTAGTTTAAGTTTGTACATATGCATGCATAGGTATATGTAGTTTTGAAGTCGGTTTTTTTTTTTTTTTAATTTTTTTATTTTTTACTTTTTAGTTTAAGTTTGTACATATGCGTGCATAGGTATATGTAGTTTTGAAGTCGGTTTTTTTTTTAAAAAATTTTTTATTTTTTACTTTTTAGTTTTTTACAAAATTGTATTCTACTCGTCATACCCTTTCATTTGATATCCATGAAGGGGGTCGGGAAACAAAATTGCAAAATTCGGCCGCCATCTTGGAACCGACCGCCATTTTTTTACAAAATTTTTTTACAAAAAAATTTAAAAAAAAAAAACCGACTTCAAAACTACATATACCTATGCATGCATATGTACAAACTTAAACTAAAAAGTAAAAAATAATATTTTAATTACCTCAAAGCAAGAGCCTTAAAGGACAGTTAAAAAAATTATTGATATTTATATATGTATGTATCTATTTAATATTTTTAAAAAGTTCATTTTGGAGTCGGTGCCAGCCAAAGAACAATTACGTTTATACATACCCTGAAAGCTTGGGTGCAAAAGAAAACTTACGTTAATACATACCTTTGGCTGGCACCGACTCCAAAATGAACTTTTTAAAAATATTAAATAGATACATACATATATAAATATCAATAATTTTTTTAACTGTCCTTTAAGGCTCTTGCTTTGAGGTAATTAAAATATTATTTTTTACTTTTTAGTTTAAGTTTGTACATATGCATGCATAGGTATATGTAGTTTTGAAGTCGGTTTTTTTTTTTTTAAAAATTTTTTTATTTTTTACTTTTTAGTTTAAGTTTGTACATATGCATGCATAGGTATATGTAGTTTTGAAGTCGGTTTTTTTTTTTTTAAATTTTTTATTTTTTACTTTTTAGTTTTTTACAAAATTGTATTCTACTCGTCATACCCTTTCATTTGATATCCATGAAGGGGGTCGGGAAACAAAATTGCAAAATTCGGCCGCCATCTTGGAACCGACCGCCATTTTTTTACAAAATTTTTTTACAAAATTGTATTCTACTCGTCATACCCTTTCATTTGATATCCATGAAGGGGGTCGGGAAACAAAATTGCAAAATTCGGCCGCCATCTTGGAACCGACCGCCATTTTTTTACAAAATTTTTTTACAAAATTGTATTCTACTCGTCATACCCTTTCATTTGATACCCATGAAGGGGGTCGGGAAACAAAATTGCAAAATTCGGCCGCCATCTTGGAACCGACCGCCATTTTTTTACAAATTTTTTTTACAAAATTGTATTCTACTCGTCATACCCTTTCATTTGATATCCATGAAGGGGGTCGGGAAACAAAATTGCAAAATTCGGCCGCCATCTTGGAACCGACCGCCATTTTTTTACAAATTTTTTTTACAAAATTGTATTCTACTCGTCATACCCTTTCATTTGATATCCATGAAGGGGGTCGGGAAACAAAATTGCAAAATTCGGCCGCCATCTTGGAACCGACCGCCATTTTTTTACAAATTTTTTTTACAAAATTGTATTCTACTCGTCATACCCTTTCATTTGATATCCATGAAGGGGGTCGGGAAACAAAATTGCAAAATTCAGCCGCCATCTTGGAACCGACCGCCATTTTTTTACAAATTTTTTTTACAAAATTGTATTCTACTCGTCATACCCTTTCATTTGATATCCATGAAGGGGGTCGGGAAACAAAATTGCAAAATTCGGCCGCCATCTTGGAACCGACCGCCATTTTTTTACAAAATTTATATGGGACCACCTCTGAGGTATAACGTACCAAACAAAAAAAGGATCATCAAAATCGATTCATAATTGGCGGAGTAATCGCGTAACATACATAGAAAAAAAAAAACATACATTCGAATTGATAACCTCCTCTTTTTTGAAGTCGGTTAAAAAACAAGGATATTTCTCAAGTAAGTATTTTTTCAGTTGTTGTTTATTTGTTGTCACAACTAAGCCAACTAACACATTTTAAATACAGAATCCTTGATACCAGAATTGATTGAAGTTGGGGAAGCTTCAGAAGGCCACTTAAATCAACAATGTGATGAAGACGACGGGGAAGATGCATCAGGTTACTTTGCTTGATTTTTATTGCTATAGGTTTTTTATATTTTACTTGTGAAACTTGTTGTGTTTATATTTTACGCAAATATCTTAATTTCAAAGGACAGCTTTTTAGTAAATATATATATCAAAATTAGGAGTAGATTTATAATCATTACTTTTATTACTTATTTATCCGTTCAAAATTGACCGTAGCAGTTTCGTGCATTTGATAATTATAAAGACCAAAAAATTATAAATATACTTTGAAGTAGCGGAGCGTTTACGTTACGTTGTTAATATTTGTAGATAGTTTTAATAGAACAAAGATAAATTTTAATACAAAAAAACGAAAAAAAATTATCTAGTTTTTTTACAACATGTATTTAGATTTTAGAGCAAAACGAATTGTCCAAATTATCATATTTTTTTTTATGAAATGCATGCCAAATTCTTAGTTGTTGTGAATTACAATAATCACAATATTAATAAATATTTAAATGAAAATAATGTATCCTTTTTTTGTGTATCTATCTATGTTAGAAGGTTCATCTCAATCAAATAGTGGCGTTTCATCACAGGGAATATTGAGTAATCCATCAATTTTAGACTCCCACAGTTCAGGATCACCTTATCAAGTTTCTTCTGGTCGTAATTATGATAAGCAAAATATTCGAGGTACTGTAAACGTTCTAACGGAAAAAGTTGTCGCCACGTTGGATAAATGTAAATTATCATACAGAAATGCATCCCGTATCATTTGTGCAGTGGCAGAATCACTAAATTACGATGTCAACACTTTAATTATAAGTAAATCGGCAATAAATGAGACGCGCAAAAAAATTCGCCAAAGAGAGTCGGAAAAATTAAAAATTTATTTGATAGTGAAAATATTGATAAACCAATTATTGTTCATTGGGATGGAAAAATAATGCCCGATGGTGTCGAATGTCAGAAAAAAGATAGAATGCCTATTGTAATTACTTATGGAAAAAAGGAGAAAATTTTGAATGTCCCGGCGTTGCCCGATAGTAGGGGTAAAACACAAGCTGAATATATCTATAAAACATTAAAAGATTGGGGTCTCACAGATGTAGTTGAAGTTCTGAATTGTGATACAACAAGTTCAAATCTTGGACGATCTAGGGGCGCTGCTGTCATTCTTGAGCAGATGTTAGAAAGAGATCTTTTATATTTACCTTGCCGACATCACATTGCTGAAATCGGAAATCGATTTTTCTACTAAAATTCCCTGGAATGAACGGTCCAAACGTCCCATTATTTCTTCAATTCCAGCAATATTGGCCGAAGATTGATTAGAAGCAATTTAAAAATGGGCTTGAAAATAAAATTATTGACGATAGTCTGAGGCGTAAAATAAATGAAGTTGACAATTTTACATTTGAATTGCTCAATGGTAAGCATCCACGCGATGATTACAAAGAATTTTTAAATCTTTCTAGAGTTTTTCTCGGTTTAGTACCCAGAAACGAGGTTGTTTTTCGCAAACCCGTAAATTATTCAATGCTCATGTACCTTTTTAGAGATTGTTATAAATTAACATTAGAGGAACAAAATAATTTGTTTGATGTTTGCCTATTCATTATTTTCGTTTATTTGAAATATTGGTTTACAGTTCCTTTAGCTGTAGCTGCACCAAATAACGATTTGGAATTTATAAAAACTCTTATTGATTATAGAAAAATCAATGCAGATATTGCGAATGAAGCGCTTAAAAAATTTCAACGCCATCTTTGGTATTTAAGTCCGGAAGTTTGTGCTTTCGCTTTTTTTGATAAAACAATATCTGCCCGTACCAAAGCAAATATGTTAAATGAATTGAAGTTAGGCGACCAAATCAATGATATTCACTATACGGATAGTGATAAAAAACAATATGAAATTCAAACTCAAAGAGACATTGAAATTTTGAAGAGTGTAGATATAGACTATTTTATAGAGCCATCTTCCATTAAATTCTTTGAAAGATTCAATATTGATAAAAGTTTTCTGAAAATTGACGTAAACGATTGGGAAGAAAATGAAGGATATCAAAAAGGTAGAGCACTCATTAAAGATTTCAATGTTGTGAATGATGTAGCTGAACGTGGTGTTAAGCTTACCCAAGAATACGTAAATTCATTAACAAGGAAAGAAAATCAAAAACAATATTTAATTCAAATAATCAGTGAATATAATAAAGTATATACTGACACCAATAAAACAACGCTAATGAAAAAACTTAGAAATTAAGAATAATTAGCATACATTGTTTATACTATAAGGAATATTGTTCATGTTATCTAAACAAGTTAAAGTAAAATTTGTTATGATTCCTAACAATGAGCATTTTATTAATCAACTTAATTAAAACGGAGTAATTTCGTAACTGCTGAGAGATTTCAATTTTTAAATACTCTGCACTCTGATTGGACGTGGGTCGTGTAGGCCCTATCTCTTGACTGTCTCATTATTTATATTTGTTATTCAAAAGGGAAGTTTTCCTTTAGGTATTCTTGATGTTTTGAAGCATTCCCGATACTCACAGCTATTCGGATAATGTTGGAAATAAATAACATAACGTGAAAATGGATTTTCCCATGTTATTTAAAGGGGGAAATTGTTTTATCTAAAGGCACGCGAAAATTAATGTTAAAATTTTTTTGAAATTGATAATTTACTTTTTGACATCTAAATAATCGATTTTACCTGTCCTCTCATAAATATCTTTAATTTGGGAAATAACGGCCACCCTAATGTACATATGTAAAGGCTTGTTCTTATTTCTACAAATATGTTTTTCTTTAAAATAAATAAATAAATAAACATTATTCATAGGAAATTGTCCAAGCTTTCCAATTTTGTAAAAAAAATATTGGTTAATGACGTATTTTTTGAAAAAAATGGTGATTGAAATTGGTTTTTTGTTAAAAAAAAATAAAGGACATGGCCTATTTTTGTATGGGCGTGTGCATAGCTATCGAACTTAGTGTACACCAATGATTTTTGGTGTTTTATATTCGTGAATATTGGCACATTAATTTGCTATAAATAGAAAACTCAAGGAACTTGTCATTACAACAGACTAGACATAAACAGTTTCATTAAATCTTTTACAGATCGCTTGCAATAAGTGGTTTTGTGCTAATATCTCTTAAACGGCAAGTCCTATCATAAAATAGTGTTTACAGAGTTTGTAGATCATGAGATTGTCTACAAAAAATGATTTTATACATTTTCTTGTACGAGCTGCCGTTCATGAGATATAGCCGCTTTAAAGATTTAAACTACTCATATCCCCTAACTCGCAACTTGTATAGGTCATCAGACGTTCAATCCAATCCGATCCCAGAAGTGGTGAGGCTTGTGCTAACTAAGATAGATACACGAAATCCCAAGGTGGAAACGTATGGTACTGCGTCAGTGTACCACTAACGATGGACTCCGAATACCAGGCGACCTTCGGTTTCAATGTAGCCTTCCCGTGGTAATGCGGAGCTCTGCCATGGGTGACTGTCCTTTCTCGCGCAACTCGTGGGATCTAAAATAGAGAACCAAAACACCAATGAGGGTGGAGCACCTCCCAAAGCTCCAAATACAGCTAGGGCTTTTATAGTCCAACAAAGGGCGACTCCGGAAGATGGAAATCCCATCCAAAGGAGCATAAAGACGGTGAGAACACCACCATCAAAGAGTGCTAAGGACCCGGAACACCCTGGTCCTGAGCAACACAGCGCGACTCCCCAAGAAGGAAATCCAAAGATTTCCATCCCAAGGAGCAATAAGACGGCGAGGACACCGCCGACAAGGAGCACCAACGGCCTAGAGCACCTTGGGTCAGCAAAAAATGGTGAAGTGAGGGTGAGCACTCCGGCGACCAATGCGGAGGATGCTGGATCATCCCCCTTCGAGAAATTGGGGGTTATGATAAGACACCTAATGGAGTATGTCGACGCTAAAAAAACGTCGAGCACGCCATTAAAGAGAAAATTAGGTTGGTCAGGTCTACCTACCTAAAAGCAAAAGAGGCAAAGGGCGAAAGAGCTGGTGGATACTTCGGCTCAAACAGAAGATTTGCCGAAGCTGCGGAAAAGAGGGTCACAAGGCAAAGGAGTGTGACCAAGTTGCCAAATGCTTAATCTGTAGGAAAGTAGAGGGCAGGGATAGCGGGCACGTGACCGGGGGGAATAGATGTCCGGCGTTCAAAGAGGCGCTGAAAAACAGACGAAGATAAGGTTCATACAGATAAACCTGAACCACTGTCAAGCGGCACAAGATCTGCTGGCACAGACAGCCTATGAAGAAAAAATCGACGTCGCAATCGTCTGCGAGCAGTACAGGAACCTGCACAGCGGCGTCTGGATAAACGATAGCAGCGGCATGTCAGCGATATGGACGTGCGGGAGCCGAGCCATGGAAGATACCATGAGAAGCCCAGAGAATGGCTTCACGCGGGCAAAAGTAGGCGGAATACACGTCTACAGCTGCTATGCGGCGCCAAGCCTGACCCTAGACGAGTACGAGTCGATGTTGGAAAGGTTAGCCGCCGACGCGAGTCGCCATCACCCGGTAATATTAGCGGGTGATTTCAATGCTTGGGCTGTCGAATGGGGCAGTCGACAAACGAATGCAAGAGGGCGCATACTTCTAGAAGTATTCTCGCGACTTAACGTGGTGTTGGTCAACACCGGAGGCGAAAACACCTTCCAAAGGGGTGGGAGATCGTCTGTAATCGACATCACTTACGTGAGCGATTCAGTGGCCAAGGACCTACAATGGCGGGTGAGCGATTTGTACACGCACAGCGACCACCAAGCCATCATCTTCGAGGTTGACCAACGTATAGAAAAGAGGAATCCTACGTACGGAACGGCTAGAGGATGGGCCGTAAATAAACTCGACGCAGAGGTGTTCGAGGAAGTATTCTTGCATGATGCGAGGTCGGCAGGAGGTGCCAGGGAAGGGGCAGAGCGAATCGAAGACTCAGTAAAACAGGCATGTGATGCATCCATGCCTCGGCGCGCCGGCAATCGGCAACACCCACCAAACTTCTGGTGGAACGCCGAGATCAACGAATGCCGAAGGGCCTGCCTGAAAGCAAAAAGGAGAACTCAAAGAAATCGGAACCGTCCTGAGTTCGATGAACTCCTTCAGAGATATAAGGAAGCGAGGAGAAGGCTGAACAAGGCCATCGCTAGAAGTAAATCCGAGCACTTCAAAAGATTGTTCAGAGAAGCAGACTCGGACCCCTGGGGTGGAGCCTATAAAATGGTTATGTCAGCGGTCAAGGGCAAACGCTCTCCGCCGATCACCTGCCCCGCGCTGCTCCAGAGCATTGTGTACGTCCTGTTTCCACAG